>CM053038.1:26787444-26924944 GCA_028564925.1 Lithobates sylvaticus
GTCCAGCCTGCTACATAATGAGATATTTATTTCCTCCTATAGAGATCACATTGACCCCAATCAGCTTTTTCTGTTCAGAATCAGCCCCCGGCTGCCGCCTCCCACCTTGTGACTTGCTGCAAAGTTACAATGTACAGTCTGAGTGATCACTGGGGGGAGGAGACTGAAGAAATGCTTCCCTATCACTGCAGCAGACTGACGATGTAAACTTAAGCCCAGACAAGGTCACAGACTGAACGCCGGTTCCGGCACTTACACCAGATCTCGGATCAGGTCGCTGGTGATGATTCGGATGGTCTCGGGTTTGCGGCTCCTCGTCGGCGCCGACACGGTTTTGCGCTGTCGGTTCTCTGCCGTCTGCACAATCGGGGGGTCATCTTTGCCAGGCTGTTGCTTAAATTAAAAAAACAGAAGAAGAATTGTACATTAAAACCTCATTCCAGACCCGGATTTAGACCGAATCACCGGGTCTCTGCACTTCCCTATGCAATGCAGGCAGATCGTGGCTGGTGGGTGGGGCCTGTATAGAGCCTCAGTACTCCTCTCAAGAGCCCCCAGCCCTGATGCAAGCAGTGGGAGGAGTTATGCAAATGTAAAAAAAAAAAAAAAAAAAGGCAGGAGAACATGGGCGTGACCCCAAACTCCTCCCCCACCTGAGATCCCCAGGGTCAGGAGAGGAGGGTCACTTCTAGTCTCACCTTCGTGCCAAACAAACTCTCATCGATTTCCGAGCTCAGCGCCTTCATCCGGTACCTCCGGGCCTTCGATCGGTGCGATCCATGGGAGCCGGAACTCACCGAGCCCACAATGCTTTCCGGCTGAGGAGGAAGAAGGACAACATGGAGGTGAGGAGACCAACCGGGAGGACAAGGAGGTCTTCTACTGACCCTCATCTCTGGAGTCACATCCCCCTCCACCTATGTATGGGCCACAGTGAGGTGACCACACACCATACAATATGATTGTACAATCTCCTACAGATCCACCAAAGATAGATAGAGAGAAGAGAAGGAGGGAAACATCAGAAGAAAGAAGAGAAGAAAGATAAAGTTGAACTAGAAAAAAAACGAAAGAAGGTAAAGCAAAAATACAATGGTGAAGAATGAAGGGAGGGGGGGAAGGGAAAGAAGGAAGGAAGGAAAAGAAGGGAGAAAGGAGGAAGGGAAGAAAAAGAAGGGAAAGCAGAAAGGAGGAAGGTAAGGAAAGAAGAAAGGAGGAAGGTAAGGAAAGAAGAAAGGAGGAAGGGAAGGGAAAGAAGAAAGGAGGAAGGGAAGGGAAAGAAGAAAGGAGGAAGGGAAAGGAAAGAAGCAAGGGAAGGGAAAGAAGAAAGGAGGAAGGTAAGGAAAGAAGAAAAGGTAAGGAAAGAAGAAAGGGAAGGGAAAGAAGCAAGGGAAGGGAAAGAAGAAAGGAGAAAGGTAAAGGAAAGAAGAAAAGGAGGAAGGTAAGGAAAGAAGAAAGGAGGAAGGTAAGGAAAGAAGAAAGGAGGAAGGTAAGGAAAGAAGAAAGGAGGAAGGTAAGGAAAGAAGAAAGGAGGAAGGTAAGGAAAGAAGAAAAGGAGGAAGGTAAAGGAAAGAAGAAAGGAGGAAGGTAAGGAAAGAAGAAAGGAGGAAGGTAAGGAAAGAAAAAAGGAGGAAGGTAAGGAAAGAAGAAAGGAGGAAGGTAAGGAAAGAAGAAAGGAGGAAGGTAAGGAAAGAAGAAAGGAGGAAGGTAAGGAAAGAAGAAAGGAGGAAGGTAAGGAAAGAAGAAAGGAGGAAGGGAAAGAAGAAAGGAGGAAGGGAAAGAAGAAAGGAGGAAGTGGAGGGAAAGAAGAAAGGAGGAAGTGGAGGGAAAGAAGAAAGGAGGAAGTGGAGGGAAAGAAGAAAGGAGGAAGGGAAGGGAAAGAAGCAAGGGAAGGGAAAGAAGCAAGGGAAAGGAAAGAAGCAAGGGAAGGGAAAGAAGAAAGGAGGAAGGTAAGGAAAGAAGAAAAGGTAAGGAAAGAAGAAAGGAGGAAGGTAAGGGGAAGAAGAAAGGAGGAAGGTAAGGGAAAGAAGCAAGGGAAGGGAAAGAAGAAAGGAGGAAGGTAAGGAAAGAAGAAAGGAGGAAGGTAAGGAAAGAAGAAAGGAGGAAGGTAAGGAAAGAAGAAAGGAGGAAGGTAAAGGAAAGAAGAAAGGAGGAAGGTAAAGGAAAGAAGAAAGGAGGAAGGTAAAGGAAAGAAGAAAGGAGGAAGGTAAAGGAAAGAAGAAAGGAGGAAGGTAAAGGAAAGAAGAAAGGAGGAAGGTAAAGGAAAGAAGAAAGGAGGAAGGTAAAGGAAAGAAGAAAGGAGGAAGGTAAAGGAAAGAAGAAAGGAGGAAGGTAAAGGAAAGAAGAAAGGAGGAAGGTAAGGAAAGAAGAAAGGAGGAAGGTAAGGAAAGAAGAAAGGAGGAAGTGGAGGGAAAGAAGAAAGGAGGAAGTGGAGGGAAAGAAGAAAGGAGGAAGTGGAGAGAAAGAAGAAAGGAGGAAGTGGAGAGAAAGAAGAAAGGAGGAAGTGGAGAGAAAGAAGAAAGGAGGAAGTGGAGAGAAAGAAGAAAGGAGGAAGTGGAGAGAAAGAAGAAAGGAGGAAGTGGAGGGAAAGAAGAAAGGAGGAAGGTAAGGAAAGAAGAAAGGAGGAAGTGGAGGGAAAGAAGAAAGGAGGAAGGTAAGGAAAGAAGAAAGGAGGAAGTGGAGGGAAAGAAGAAAGGAGGAAGTGGAGGGAAAGAAGAAAGGAGGAAGTGGAGGGAAAGAAGAAAGGAGGAAGTGGAGAGAAAGAAGAAAGGAGGAAGTGGAGGGAAAGAAGAAAGGAGGAAGTGGAGAGAAAGAAGAAAGGAGGAAGTGGAGAGAAAGAAGAAAGGAGGAAGTGGAGGGAAAGAAGAAAGGAGGAAGTGGAGGGAAAGAAGAAAGGAGGAAGTGGAGGGAAAGAAGAAAGGAGGAAGTGGAGGGAAAGAAGAAAGGAGGAAGTGGAGGGAAAGAAGAAAGGAGGAAGTGGAGGGAAAGAAGAAAGGAGGAAGTGGAGGGAAAGAAGAAAGGAGGAAGTGGAGGGAAAGAAGAAAGGAGGAAGTGGAGGGAAAGAAGAAAGGAGGAAGTGGAGGGAAAGAAGAAAGGAGGAAGTGGAGGGAAAGAAGAAAGGAGGAAGTGGAGGGAAAAAAGAAAGGAGGAAGTGGAGGGAAAGAAGAAAGGAGGAAGTGGAGGGAAAGAAGAAAGGAGGAAGTGGAGAGAAAGAAGAAAGGAGGAAGTGGAGAGAAAGAAGAAAGGAGGAAGTGGAGAGAAAGAAGAAAGGAGGAAGTGGAGAGAAAGAAGAAAGGAGGAAGTGGAGGGAAAGAAGAAAGGAGGAAGTGGAGGGAAAGAAGAAAGGAGGAAGTGGAGGGAAAGGAGGAAGGGAAGGGAAAGAAGAAAGGAGGAAGGGAAAAAAGGAGGAAGGGAAAAAAGGAGGAAGGGAAAAAAGGAGGAAGGGAAAAAAGGAGGAAGGGAAATAAGGAAAGAAGGAAGGGAGGGAAGTAGGAAGGAGAATGTTGAATGAAAAGAAGAAAGGAAGGATAAGGAAAAGGACAGAGATGAAAGAAGAGAAGGAAGAAAGAGTTGAAGAAGAAAATGGATGTACAGGGATCAGAATGAGGAGCGGTATATATAATGTATACATAGGTGTCCTCTCTCCATGCACAGAGGGATGATGATGGCGGGGTGTAGGGATCAGGAGAGGTATATAGAATGTATACAGAGGTGTCCTCTCATCATGTACAGAGGGATGATGATTGGGGGTGTAGGGATCAGGAGAGGTATATATAATGTATACAGAGGTGTCCTCTCTCTCCATGTACAGAGGGATGATGATGGGGGTGTAGGGATCAGGAGAGGTATATATAATGTATACAGCGGTGTCCTCTCATCATGTACAGAGGGATGATGATTGGGGGTGTAGGGATCAGGAGAGGTATATATATATATATATATATATATATATATATATATATATATATATATATATATATATATATATAATGTATACAGAGGTGTCCTCTCTCTCCATGTACAGAGGGGGTGATGATGGGGGGGTGTAGGGATCAGGAGAGGTATATATAATGTATACAGAGGTATCCTCTCTGTCCATGTATAGAGGGATGATGATGGGGGTGGGGTGTGTGTAGGGATCAGGAGAGGTATATATAATGTATACAGAGGTGTCCTCTCACCATGTACAGAGGGATGGCGATGGGGGGTGTAGGGATCAGGAGAGGTATATATAATGTATACAGAGGTGTCCTCTCTCCATGTACAGAGGGATGAGGATGATGGGGGGTGTAGGGATCAGGAGGGGTATATATAATGTATACAGAGGTGTCCTCTGTCCATGTACAGAGGGATGATGATGGGGGGGGTGTAGGGATCAGGAGAGGTATATATAATGTATACAGAGGTGTCCTCTGTCCATGTACAGAGGGATGATGATGATGATGGGGGGGTTTAGGGATCAGGAGAGGTATATATAATGTATACAGAGGTGTCCTCTCTCTCCATGTACAGAGGGGTGATGATGATGGGGGGGGGGGTGTAGGGATCAGGAGAGGTATATATAATGTATACAGCGGTGTCCTCTCTCCATGTACAGAGGGATGATGATGATGGGGGGGTTTAGGGATCAGGAGAGGTATATATAATGTATACAGAGGTGCCCTCTCTCCATGTACAGAGGGGGTGATGATGATGGGGGTGTAGGGATCAGGAGAGGTATATATAATGTATACAGGGTTGTCCTCTCTCCATGTACAGAGGGATGATGATGGGGGGTGTAGGGATCAGGAGAGGTATATATAATGTATACAGAGGTGCCCTCTCTCCATGTACAGAGGGATGATGATGGGGGTTTAGGGATCAGGAGAGGTATATATAATGTATACAGCAGTGTCCTCTCATCATGTACAGAGGGGGTGATGATGATGGGGGGTGTAGGGATCAGGAGAGGTATATATAATGTATACAGCGGTGTCCTCTCTCTCCATGTATAGAGGGATCAGGGATCAGGAGAGGTATATATAATGTATACAGGGTTGTCCTCTCACCATATCAGCTGTGTTCCAGGCTCCAGTCTGATCAGAGTTCTCTTGTTTACTGATTGTCACAGCAACTGCAAACTTCCCTTCTCTCCATGGAGACCTGACTTCAACAGGAAATTCCGTCTCCTCCATTTTCTCAGAGCCCTCAGAGCGCCATTTTGTTGTAGTCTAATCAGCCAGCAGGTAAGGTGCTGCAGAGGAGCCAATAGGAATGCAGTATAGAGGGAGTGGGCGGTGCTGTGAGGTCCTTCCTGTCGGTAACTTCCTGGTTAGGCTGCACTGTCTCCATGGTGACCAAGTGATCATGAATTTTAACATTAACATAATTATAAATGATAGAAATGAATTAAGTAATAATAACAATAATGATAATAAAAATGAAAACATAATAATAATGATAACAATAAAAGTAATAACATATAATTATAACAAGTGTTAATTAACCACTTCAGCCCCGGACCAATTGGCAGCCAAAGGACCAGGCCCCTTTTTGCGATTCGGCACTGCGTCGCTTTAACTGACAATTGCGCGGTCGTGCGACGTGGCTCCCAAACAAAATTGGCGTCCTTTTTTTCCCACAAATAGAGCTTTCTTTTGGTGGTATTTGATCACCCCTGCGGTTTTTTATTTTTTGTGCTATAAACAAAAATAGAGCGACAATTTTGAAAAAAATGCAATATTTTTTACTTTTTGCTATAATAAATATCCCCAAAAAATATATAAAAAAACATTTTTTTTCCTCAGTTTAGGCCGATACGTATTCTTCTACATATTTTTGGTAAAAAAAATCGCAATTAGCGATTATTGATTAGTTTGCGCAAAAGTTATAGCGTTTACAAAATAGGGGATAGTTTTATAGCATTTTTATTAATATTTTTTTTTTTATTAGTAATGGCGGCGAACAGCGATTTTTATTGTGACTGCGACATTATGGCGGACACATCGGACATTTTTGACACATTTTTGGGACATTTGTCATTTATACAGAAATCAGTGCTATTTAAATAGCACTGATTCCTATGTAAATGACAGTGAAGGAGTTAACCACTAGGGGGCGGGGAGGAGTCAGTGTGACGTGTTGTGTTTTTTTTTACAGTAGGGGGGCGTGGCTGACGTCTGACGTCATTGATCGGCTTTCCCGATGACAGGGAACAGCCGATCAGTGACAGGCAGAGTAGGAAGCGCGGGGAGAGGTTTGTTTACACAGACCTCTCCCCGTTCTTCAGCTATGTGACCCGATTGCGGGACACCATCGGCAATCGGGTCCGCTGGTCCCGCGGTCGTGGTCACGGAGCTCCCGACCGGGGCGCGCGACCCACAGGCAGGCACATGCACGATCACGTACAGGTACGTGATTTTGCCTGCCCGTGCCATTTTGCCGACGTATATCAGCGTTAGGCGGTCGGGAAGCGGTTAACCACTTAAGGACCGAGCCTCTTTCTGAGATTTGTTGTTTACAAGTTAAAAACAGTTTTTTTTTTTTTGCCAGAAAATTACTTAGAACCCCGAAACATTATACATATTTTTCCCTAACACCCTAGAGAATAAAATGGCGGTCGTTGCAATACTTTCTGTCACACCGTATTTGCGCAGCGATCTTACAAGCGCACTTTTTTTTTGGAAAAAATATAAAAAAATAATACAAAGGTAAAGTTAGCCCAATTTTTTTTTTTATTGTGAAAGATAATGTTACGCCGAGTAAATTGATACCCAACATGTCACGCTTCAAAATTGCGCCCGCTCGTGGAATGGCGACAAACGCTTACCCTTAAAAATCGTAAACGAGTAAAGCCCAAACCCAGCCAAAGTGTTATATTTTCAAATGGGGAAGGGTTGGAGCCCCTGTCTGGGTGCTTATTGGCCCTCTGTGTCCCCGTTGGGGGGCGGTTTTCTGTGACTTCCTGTTCCTGTGACCACACAGGAAGTCGAGAAATCACTTTAAAGGGGACACAGACTGCAACATAAGCCTGACTGGGGTTTCAAAGCATTCCCCACCTTTCCTTTTACAGCTGGCAAGAACATATTGTTAGCAGAGCAGAGAATGTTTCCTTTCTTGTCCCAGTAACAACCTCTCCCCTAATGCTTGTGCTGGTGTCACAGGGGCAGGAAGTGGGGAAATATCTTCCCAATGGGGGTCACAGAAACCCCAAAATGCCTGACAGAGGTTTCTAATTCTTCACTAAAACAATTCATCTTGGCTGAAGTTACACTTTAAAGTAGAACTAAAGACAATACTTTTTTTTTGACACAGAGGAGAGGAATTAGAACCCCTGTCAGGATTTTATTGCTGTCTGTGCCCCCCGTTAGGAAGATTCACCCTCTCTATTTGTCCTGGTGTCACCAAAAGGGAAAGAAAATACCAAATTTTGAGTTATCTCCAGAACAGTAATAGAGGGGAAAATCTTCCAATGGGGGACACTAGTTCTGGGGGATTCCTTCACTTTGGAGAGATTTCCTCTCACTTCCTGTTTGGCTATGGGACAGGAAGTGAAGGGAAATCTCCTCAATGTGTCACAGATCACACAAAAAAAAACCTGACTGGGGTTATAACCCTCTCTTAGACTAGGTTCACACCTATGTATGTGTGGTTGATGCGTTTTTCAGCACGTCCTGTTTTTTTTTCATGCGCAATTGTTTTTAATGCGTTTAATACTTTCTGCGTTTTTTTGGGAAGTGTTGATGTTGCTAGGAGGAGGTGTCTGTTGCCATGCAGGAAAATGCACCAAAAACGCACTGTGCTGCGTATTAGACATGTGCAATTCGTTTCGTTTTTTTTCGTTTGCCGTTAAAATTCGTTATATTCGTTAATTCGTTATCGTACGAATGAACGAACGATTCGCTAAAAATTTTAACGAATTATCGAATCGAACGAATATGAAAAACAACGAAAATCCGAAATAACCAAATTAGAAACAACGAAACTACGAAAGAAGAAAATCCGAAAAACGAAAACAGAAACAACGAAAATCAAAATGAACGAAAAAAATTTGTACATTCGTAACTTATTTTTTTTTGTTGAATTGGTAATTTTCCGTGTCCCTTACAATGGCGCTGCTTAACGTGCTTCGAATGGATTGAACGAAAAAATTCGTACATTCGTAACTTTTTTTTTTTTTTTTTTTGCGATTCGTAATTTTCCGTGTCTCTTACAATGGCGCTGCTTAATGTGCTTTGAATGGATTGAACGAAAAAATTTGTACATTCGTAACTTTTTTTTTCGATTCGTAATTTTCCGTGTCTCTTACAATGTAATAATAGCATACACATTACATAAAATTATGAATTATGCTCCGATTACGAATCTATGAAATCAATCTAACGAAAGTACAAATGTAACTAAATCTACGAAAATACGAATGCGTCCGAATTTCGAATAAACGAAAATTAAACGGAAAAACTAATCAACGAAAAAATAACTCTTACGAAAATACGAATCGTTACGAATACGAACACCGACGACTTACGAATTTACGAATCGTTACGAATCAACGGAAACGAACAGAAACGAAACGAAACGAAACAAATTTTTCTATTGTGCACATGTCTACTGCGTATAAAAAAAAAGTCCCTGCGTCTTTCCAAAAAAACGCACTGCAGGGAAAATGCCTAGAAATGAACGGGACCCAATGTTAACCACTTCCATACCTGCCCAATTCTGGCACTCCTCTCCTACAGGTAAAAATCTTTTTTTTTTGGTAGAAAATTATTTAGAACCCCCGAAAACATGATATATGTTTTTTTTTTTTTTTATTTTATTGCAGAGACCCTAGAGAATAAAATGGCGGTCGTCGCAACTTTTCATGTCACACAGAATTTGCGCAGCAATTTTTCAAACGCGTTTCATGAATTAAAAAAATAAAAATACTAAATTTAACCTCATTTTTTTTGTATAACCCTTTCATGCCTAAGCCTATTTTTATTAATTTTTTTAATAGCAGAGACCCTAGAGAATAAAATGGCGGTCGTTGCAACTTTTTATGTCACACGGTATTCGCGCAGCAATTTTTTAAACGCATTTCATGAATTAAAAGAAAAACACTAAAATTAGCCTCATTTTTTTTGTATAACCCTTTCATGCCTAAGCCTATTTTTTTTTTTTTTTTTTTTTAGCAGAGACCCTAGAGAATAAAATGGAGGTCGTTAGGGCTGGGGAAAAAATCGATTTAAATCTTGAATCGAGTTGAGAGGTCAAATCGATTAAAAATTTAAGCAAATCGATTTTTTTTATTTTCACCAGGACCGGCGCTGACATCGCACCAGGCCTGAGGAGCTGCAGGCAGGAGTTTTTAGGCGAGGACGCGGCTTCGGCCTAGTCCACCAGGCCGGACGCCGCAGACTAGGCCGAAGCCGCGGCCTCGCCTAAAAACTCCTGCCCGCAGCACCTCAGGACCGGTGTCCATCAAAAAAAAAAAAACTTAATTCGAATCGTGAATCAAGTTCCTTTTTAAAAAAATCGCAGATTTTTTATTTGGAGAAAACCTCCCAGCTCTAGCGGCCGTTGCAACTTTTTATGTCACACGGTATTTGCGCAGGATTTTTTTAAACGCGCTTCATGAATTTAAAAAAAAACACAAAAATGAGCCTTGTTTTTTTTGTTTCTTGCTTGCAAGTTAAAATCCGTATTTTTTGCTAGAAAATTACTTAGAACCCCCAAACATGGCGATCGTTGCAATATTTTATGTCACACGGTATTTGCGCAGGAATTTTTCAAACGGGTTTCATGAATTAAAAAAACAAAACAAAAACACAAAAATTAGCCTCGTTTTTTTTTTTGTTTTTTGCTTGCAAGTTAAAATCCATATTTTTTGCTAGAAAATTACTTAGGACCCCCAAACATTATGGCGATCGTTGCAATATTTTATGTCACACAGTATTTGCTCAGGAATTTTTCAAACGCGTTTCATGAATTAAAAAAAAAAAAAAACACAAAAATTTGCCTCTTTTTTTATGTTTTTTGCTTGCATGTTAAAATGTGTATTTTTTGCTAGAAAATTACTTAGAACCCCCAAACATTATGGTGATCGTTGCAATATTTTATGTCACATGGTATTTGAGCAGCGGTCTTTCAAATTATATTTTTTGGGAAAAAAGACACTTTCGTGAATTAAAAAAAAAAAAACGAAACAGTAAAGGGACCGGACGTGATGTCATAACGTCACGCCTGTCCTCCGAAGGTCATAGAGACTGCCGGGGACCATCTGGTCCACCGTATTCTCTATGGTGAACTTCCACCACTGCCGGATTACTTCTCCGGCTCGCCCGTGCAAATTATCGGAAAATAACGAATGCTGTATCTAAAACGAATGGAACGTAATGAATTAATAATAATAAATGACAATAATAAAAATAAAACCTTTTTATTATTATTATTATTATTAATTCGTTACGTTCCATTCGTTTAGATGCGGCATTCGTTATTTCGGATAATTCGTAACTTCGGATAAATTCGTACTTGTTACGTTCACTAACAGCCAAATTTGAAAGGAAATTCCAATTCCTATAATATAATAGTTAGTTATTATTAGTTAATTAGTTAGTGATTCTTTCGAATTTTAGATTTTCTTTTTTATTTTCGGATTTTCGAATTTTCAAATTTACGAATTTATGAATAACAAATGATCCGAAAAACGAAAAAAAAAATAAACAAATGAAACGAAAACAAACTAATTTTTTCGGCAGTGCACATGTCTATGCACACACATAGATCTAAAAGGGCCCTAAAATTGTATCGGTTACGAATTTGGTTCACTGGCCCTTTAACAGTAGATTGCTGATTATTGGAACAGCTGATTGGCTATAGATCAGTCACCTGATCAATCACCTGATCGGCTTTGGATCAGTCACCTGATCAATCACCTGATTAATCACCTGATCGGCTTTGGATCAGTCACCTGATCGGCCTCGGTTCAGTCACCTGATCAATCACCTGATCAGCCTTGGATCAGTCACCTGATCAATCACCTGATCGGCTTTGGATCAGTCACCTGGTCAATCATCTGATCGGCTTTGGATAAGTCACCTGAACAATCACCTGATCGGCCTTGGATCAGTCACCTGATCAATCACCTGATCGGCCTTGGATCAGTCACCTGATCAATCACCTGATCGGCCTCGGTTCAGTCACCTGATCAATCACCTGATCGGCTTTGGATAAGTCACCTGGTCAATCACCTGATCAGCTTTGGATAAGTCACCTGATCAATCACCTGATTGGCTTTGGATCAGTCACCTGGTCAATCACCTGATCGGCTTTGGATCAGTCACCTGATCGACCTTGGATAAGTCACCTGATCAATCACCTGATTAATCACCTGATCGGCTTTGGATCAGTCACCTGATTGGCCTCGGTTCAGTCACCTGATCAATCACCTGATCGGCCTTGGATCAGTCACCTGATCAATCACCTGATCGGCTTTGGATCAGTCACCTGATCAATCACCTGATTAATCACCTGATCGGCTTTGGATCAATCACCTGATCGGCCTCGGTTCAGTCACCTGATCGGCTTTGGATAAGTCACCTGATCAATCACCTGATCGGCTTTGGATAAGTCACCTGATCAATCACCTGATCGGCCTTGGATCAATCACCTGATCAATCACCTGATCGGCTTTGGATAAGTCACCTGAACAATCACCTGATCGGCCTTGGATCAGTCACCTGATCAATCACCTGATCGGCCTTGGATCAGTCACCTGATCAATCACCTGATCGGCCTCGGTTCAGTCACCTGATCAATCACCTGATCGGCTTTGGATAAGTCACCTGGTCAATCACCTGATCGGCTTTGGATAAGTCACCTGATCAATCACCTGATTGGCTTTGGATCAGTCACCTGGTCAATCACCTGATCGGCTTTGGATCAGTCACCTGATCGACCTTGGATAAGTCACCTGATCAATCACCTGATTAATCACCTGATCGGCTTTGGATCAGTCACCTGATTGGCCTCGGTTCAGTCACCTGATCAATCACCTGATCGGCCTTGGATCAGTCACCTGATCAATCACCTGATCGGCTTTGGATCAGTCACCTGATCAATCACCTGATTAATCACCTGATCGGCTTTGGATCAATCACCTGATCGGCCTCGGTTCAGTCACCTGATCAATCACCTGATCGGCTTTGGATAAGTCACCTGATCAATCACCTGATCGGCTTTGGATAAGTCACCTGATCAATCACCTGATCGGCCTTGGATCAATCACCTGATCAGCCTTGGATTAGTCACCTGATCAGTCACCTGATTGGCCTCAGTTCAGTCACCTGATCAATCACCTGATCAGCCTTGGATTAGTCACCTGATCAATCACCTGATCGGCTTTGGATCAATCACCTGAACAATCACCTGATCAGCCTTGGATTAGTCACCTGTCCTACATGGTGTTCATCAGCAATTGAATTCTCTACCCAAGACCTCAGTAAAGGTAAGGAATCCTTTTTTGTTTTATTTATTGTTATACATTTATTGTTTATTTGATTATATTCCTTATTATTTTTGTTCATTCATTTTTATTATTACATTTATTAGTGTTTTGTTTATTCATTTATATTTGTTGATTGATTTATTATGTTCCTTTTTGTTCATTCTCATGATTACAATTATTGTTGTTTTTGTTTATTGTTATACATTTATTACATACGGCTCCATTCGCACTCGTGTGATTTCCATAGTGACTTTAGACAAGTGCAGCTTTGGCTTTCACCATGTGACTGTGTTTGCGCTGCAAAGTCGCACGTATGTCACTCAGGTGCAAATTTTCAAGTCTATGGCCCTCGCGTCGCATAAAAGTCGGAATTAAAGTGCATTTAAAGTCGCTGCAACTTTAAGTAGCACAGATATGAATGGTTCTCATTGGAAAACGTGGGGGTGCGACTTGTTATGGGGCTTTGGGGTCCAAAGTCGCATGCCTGTGAATGGGGCCTTATTGATCATTTTCTATACGTTTTATTGATTTATTATATTCATTTTCATTATTACATTTATTGTTATACATTTTCCATGTGTATATTGATTGTATTCCTTATTGTCTTTGTCCATTCACAGTCATTTTTTATATTTACTGTTTTGCTTTTTGTTATACATTTTGGTTTGTAGTGATTTTTTTTTTTTTATAGATTTTTTTTTTTGGGGTAAAAAAATACATTTGTGACTTTTTTATTTTCTTATTGTTCCTGGCTGTAATTTATTAGCAATGGGGCTTTGTAGGGATAAAGTTTAAACAAGGTGATTGGCTGAGAGTCCTGATCCTTTTTCACGTGCCCCCCTTGTGACGCCCAATCAGATACAGGCTGGATACTGGGGTGGGCTGGCAGCGCCAGTTGGCGGTTCTGATCCTTTCCATGTGCCCCGCTGTGTTGCCCAATTCGATACAGGCTCAATACACATGTGGGTGGGCAGTGGTTAGCAGTTCTGTTCCCATCCCCCCCCCCCCCTCCTTTTGATCCCAGCTATATGACCACCTACACCATGATGCCCAATCGGATACAGGCTCGTTCCTTGGGGGTGAGCAGTGGTTGAGATCCTGTACCCATCCACATGCCCAATACACCCCCCCCCCCCCCCCATGATGCCCAATCATAAACAGCCTCATCACACATGTGAGAGAGCAGCGGTAGGTAGTTCTGATCCCATCCATAAGTCCACCACCCCCTTGACGCCCAATCAGATACAGGCTCAATCCTTGGGGGTGGGCAGTCTTTAATATCCCTTTACTCATTCACATGCCCTGTACCCATCCACATGCCCAACACCCCTTTCCCATGATGCCCAATCAGATACAGGCTCAGCGCACATGTGAGAGAGCAGTGGTAGGTAGTTCTGATCCCATCCATATGTCCACTGCCCCCATGATGCCCAATCAGATATAGGCTTGATCCTTGGGGGTGGGCAGTCTTTGATATCCCTTTACTCATCCACATGCCCTGTACCCAGCCACATGCCCAACACCCCTTCTCATAATGCCCAATCAGATACAGGCTCGGCACACATGTGAGAGGGCAGTGGTTGGTAGTTCTGATCCCATATATATGACCATCTACTTCACGACACCGAATCAGATACAGGCTCAGTCCTTGGGGGCAGGCAGTCATTGAGGTCCTGTTCCCATCCACATGCCCAACATCCGCTCCTCCCCCCCCCCCATGACACCCAATTAGGGTTGCCACCTTTTCTCCAAGTCAAACCCGAGCACTTCAGCGTCGCACACAATTATTTTTCATAGTATGCATAGATAAACTATGCATAGATGTTGCTATTAACCACTTGCTTACCGGGCACTTAAACCCCTCTCCTGCCCAGACCAATTTTCATCTTTCGGCGTTGACGCACTTTGAATGACAATTGCGCGGTCATACTACACTGTACCCAAATGACATTTTTATCATTTTTTTTTCACACAAATAGAGCTTTCTTTTGGTGGCATTTAATCACCATTTAGGTTTTTATTTTTTGCTAAACAAACAAAAAAAGACAGAAATTTTTGAAAAAAAAAAAAAAAAAACCCATGTTTCATAGTTTGTTATAAAAATTTGCAAACTGGTAATTTTTCTCCTTCATTGATATTCGCTGATGAGGCTGCACTGATGGGCTCTGATGGGCACAGATAAGGCGACACTGATGGGCACAGATAAGGCAACACTGATGGGCACAGATAAGGCAACACTGATGGGCACAGATAAGGCGGCACTGATGGGCACAGATAAGGCGACACTGATGGGCACAGATAAGGCGGCACTGATGGGCACAGATAAGGCAACACTGATGGGCACAGATAAGGCGGCACTGATGGGCACAGATAAGGCGACACTGATGGGCACAGATAAGGCGGCACTGATGTGCACAGATAAGGCGGCACTGATGGGCACAGATAAGGCGACACTGATGGGCACAGATAAGGCGACACTGATGGGCTCTGATAAGGCGACACTGATGGGCTCTGATAAGGCGACACTGATGGGCACAGATAAGGCGACACTGATGGGCACAGATAAGGCGACACTGATGGGCACAGATAAGGCCACACTGATGGGCACAGATAAGGCAGCACTGATAGGCACAGATAAGGTGGCACTGATGGGCACAGATAAGGCGGCACTGATGGGCACAGATAAGGCGACAATGATGGGTGGCACTAATGAGTGGCATTGATGGGTGGCACTGATGGGCACTCTCTAACCTCCAGGGGCCCCAGAGACGTTGTACCACCACCCCTCGCAGCCACCTGTGGTTTATGTCCTACTTGCAGATCTCCACAGCTCGGCTTCTATTTGGTCCTCAGGAAAAGTTGGATGAAGCGAGATTGTGAACCCTGCAGTTATGACATTTCTCCAGCAGAGGGAGACAAAGTACTGCAATAGGGAAAATTGTCACCAAATAAAGTTCATAGGAACCATCCTATGTTTAAAAGCTCACGTGCTGCTGTTTGAGATTTTTCCTCATTTCCTGTCTGATAAAATGTTGTCACCAGGACAGGAAGTGCAAGGAAATCTCTCTAATGGAGCTCCGGATGCTCCGGAGTAAAAACATTGTAGATGTTCTAACCCTTGATCATTCTTTATAACCTATAGAAAAACAGTTTTGGCTGGTCATACGCTTTAAGCACAAACGGCTCATAGTGACTCCCAGTGATCTTTAAACCTGAGTGGGCGCTGACTACTTGGGGGTGGGTTCAAAGGAGGAACTCATTTGCATAATAGCGGGCAATGTTAGAGACAACGGCAGAACTCCAGACAAAACATCTTTATTTTGGTAGGAATACGGGCTGATTAGAACCTCTGTCAGGTTTTAATTGCTGTCTTTGTCCCCATTGGGGAGATTTTTCTAACTTTCTGTTCTAGTGAGAATGTAGTAAAGGAAATCTTCTATTTTTTTTCCCTCCCTGGATACACCCCCCCCCCCCCCCACACACACACACACCATGCCTTTTTAATTATATTAAAAAAAAAATTGTGTTCATACTTTATTTTAGATTTGAGTGATGTCATCACTGGGTCTCTGTGCTTCTCTATGCAATACAGGCAGATCATGGCTGGTGGGAGGGGCCCGCAGTGTGCTGTTCATAGCTGAGCCATCAGCTCTGATGCAAGCAGTGGGAGGAGTTATGCAAATATCAAAATACCTGGATGGGTGGGTGTTAGTCTGAAGGAGTGGGCGATCCCAGGCTGGCTGTATCTGGATACAGGGACAGTCAGGCTTGGATGGGGCGGGCCAGGGACAGTCAGGCTGGGAAGGGGCGGTCCAGGGACCGTCGGGCTGGGAAGGGGCGGTCCAGGGACCGTCGGACTGGGAAGGGGCGGTCCAGGGACTGTCGGGCTGGGAAGGGGCGGGCTAGGGACAGTCGGGGACAGTCAGGCTGGGAACAGGAAAGTCAGGCTGGGGCGGGCCAGGGGCAATCAGGCTGGGAAGGGGCGGGCCAGGGACAGTCAGGCTGGGAAAGGGGCCGGTCAGGGACAGTCAGGCTGGGAAAGGGGCCGGCCAGGGACAGTCAGGCTGGGAAGGGGCGGTCCAGGGACGGTCAGGCTGGGAAGGGGCAGGCCAGGGACAGTCAGGGACAGTCAGGCTGGGAACAGGAAAGTCAGGCTGAGGCGGGCCAGGGACAGTCAGGCTGAGGCGGGCCAGGGACAGTCAGGCTGGGAAGGGGCGGGCCAGGGACAGTCAGGCTGGGAAGGGGCGGGCCAAGGACAGTCAGGCTGGGAAGGTGGCCGGTCAGGGACAGTCAGGCTGGGAAGGTGGCCGGTCAGGGACAGTCAGGCTGGGAAGGTGGCCGGTCAGGGACAGTCAGGCTGGGAAGGTGCGGTCCAGGGACGGTCAGGCTGGGAAGGGGCAGGCCAGGGACAGTCAGGGACAGTCAGGCTGGGAACAGGAAAGTCAGGCTGAGGCGGGCCAGGGACAGTCAGGCTGAGGCGGGCCAGGGACAGTCAGGCTGGGAAGGGGCGGGCCAGGGACAGTCAGGCTGTGAAGGGGCGGGCCAAGGACAGTCAGGCTGGGAAGGGGCGGGCCAAGGACAGTCAGGCTGGGAAGGTGGCCGGTCAGGGACAGTCAGGCTGGGAAGGTGGCCGGTCAGGGACAGTCAGGCTGGGAAGGTGGCCGGTCAGGGACAGTCAGGCTGGGAAGGTGGCCGGTCAGGGACAGTCAGGCTGGGAAGGGGCAGGCCAGGGGCAGTCAGGCTGGGAGGGACAGTCAGGCTGGGAAGGAGCGGTCCAGGGACAGTCAGGCTTGGAAGGGGCAGGCCAGGGACAGTCAGGCTGGGAAGGGACAGTCAGGCTGGGAAGGGGCGGTCCAGGGACAGTCAGGCTGGGAAGAGGCCGGTCAGGGACAGTCAGGCGTGGAAGGGGCCGGTCAGGGACAGTCAGGCTGGGAAGGGGCGGTCCAGGGACGGTCAGGCTGGGAAGGGGCAGGCCAGGGACAGTCAGGGACAGTCAGGCTGGGAACAGGAAAGTCAGGCTGAGGCGGGCAAGGGACAGTCAGGCTGAGGCGGGCCAGGGACAGTCATGCTGGGAAGGGGCGGGCCAGGGACAGTCAGGCTAGGAAGGGGCGGGCCAAGGACAGTCAGGCTGGGAAGGGGCGGGCCAAGGACAGTCAGGCTGGGAAGGTGGCCAGTCAGGGACAGTCAGGCTGGGAAGGTGGCCGGTCAGGGACAGTCAGGCTGGGAAGGTGGCCGGTCAGGGACAGTTAGGCTGGGAAGGTGGCCGGTCAGGGACAGTCAGGCTGGGAAGGTGGCCGGTCAGGGACAGTCAGGCTGGGAAGGTGGCCAGTCAGGGACAGTCAGGCTGGGAAGGGGCAGGCCAGGGGCAGTCAGGCTGGGAAGGGACAGTCAGGCTGGGAAGGAGCGGTCCAGGGACAGTCAGGCTTGGAAGGGGCAGGCCAGGGACAGTCAGGCTGGGAAGGGACAGTCAGGCTGGGAAGGGGTGGTCCAGGGACAGTCAGGCTGGGAAGGGGCCGGTCAGGGACAGTCAGGCTGGGAAGGGGCCGGTCAGGGACAGTCAGGCTGGGAAGGGGTGGGCCAGGGACAGTCAGGCTGGGAAGGGGCAGTCCAGGGACAGTCAGGCTGGGAAGAGACCGGTCAGGGACAGTCAGGCTGGGAAGGGGCCGGGAAGGGGCCGGTCAGGGACAGTCAGGCTGGGAAGGGGCCGGTCAGGGACAGTCAGGCTGGGAAGGGGCCGGTCAGGGACAGTCAGGCTGGGAAGGGGCGGGCCAGGGACAGTCAGAATGGGAAGGGGCCGGTCAGGGACAGTCAGGCTGGGACAGTCAAGCTGGGAAGGGGCCGGTCAGGGACAGTCAAGCTGGGAAGGGGCCGGTCAGGGACAGTCAGGCTGGGAAGGGGCGGGCCAGGGACAGTCAGAATGGGAAGGGGCCGGTCAGGGACAGTCAGGCTGGGACAGTCAAGCTGGGAAGGGGCCGGCCAGGCACAGTCAGGCTGGGAAGGGGCCGGCCAGGCACAGTCAGGCTGGGAAGGGGCCGGTCGGCACAGTCAGGCTGGGAAGGGGCCGGTCAGGCACAGTCAGGCTGGGAAGGGGCCGGTCAGGCACAGTCAGGCTGGGAAGGGGCGGTCCAGGCACAGTCAGGCTGAGAAGGGGCGGTCCAGGGACAGTCAGGCCGAGAAGGGGCGGTCCAGGGACAGTCAGGCGGAGAAGGGCCGGTCCAGGGACAGTCAGGCTGAGAAGGGGCGGTCCAGGGACAGTCAGGCTGAGAATGGCCGGTCCAGGGACAGTCAGGCTGAGAAGGGCCGGTCCAGGGACAGTCAGGCTGAGAAGGGGCGGTCCAGGGACAGTCAGGCTGAGAAGGGGCGGTCCAGGGACAGTCAGGCTGAGAAGGGGCGGTCCAGGGACAGTCAGGCTGAGAAGGGGCGGTCCAGGGACAGTCAGGCTGAGAAGGGGCGGTCCAGGGACAGTCAGGCTGGGAAGGGGCGGTCCAGGGACAGTCAGGCTGGGAAGGGGCGGTCCAGGGACAGTCAGGCTGGGAAGGGGCGGTCCAGGGACAGTCAGGCTGGGAAGGGGCGGTCCAGGGACAGTCAGGCTGAGGAGGAAGGCACTAGATGATGCTGGACGTCCTTCAGCCAGGAAATGAGGTGGGCTTCATCTGACTTGCTGCAGCTTCTAATGCACATGGTGAGAAGCTCACAGTGTGCGGTGACATCAGACTCCAGGGCAGGATCCGGTACAACTGTGCACAACTGAAGGGAAGGCCGGAGTTCCGCTTTAGGGTTAATCAATCTTTCCATTACAGACTATAAGGTTCTGTTTGGAGCAGAGTTCCTCTTTCTCAAGGATCTTCCTTCTTTTTTTTATTTCCTCCCAAACTCCAGCTGTGCCTAGTAACCCCCCCTAGTAACCAGCTGCCTCCATCTGTGCCATACCCCCCCCCCCCCCCAACACCTCTGGCCTCTGTGCAGTCCTCCGGCTGGCTCGCCAATTATTCGGCTTGTATTTGTCTCTATGGCAAAATGTAAAAACAATTGTAAATATCTGGGATTGTGCCGGAATTTTCCCGGGATTAGAATCCTCTTCCTCGCTCTCTCCGTGTGTTTATGCATAAATATTTAGATTTTCCCACAGTGGGCTTAGGGGATGCTACCCCCAGCAGTCATCTGCCTGTGTCAGAATGAGCTCAGTGGTGCCGCAGTGCAGGATAACATCACATGACATAATGTGCATTGTTCCTGTGTATTACCGCACCACAGTGCAAAGCTTACATGTTGATGGGTTCACAATGGTAATTCTATGCGTTGCAACAAAATATATGCCTGCGTCATTTTATTGTGTCACACCATTGCACCCCGCTAGTGTGGGCAGACCTGGCCCTATACCATGCAAAGCTTTGCATTGGGACTGCGTTTGGACTTTTTCTTGGCACTGCATTGGTATTTGGCGAAGGGACTTTGTGTTGGGACTGCGTCTGGACTATTCCTTGGGGCTGTGTTTGGACTTTGCACTTGGACCTTTCTTTGGGACTGCGTCTGGACTTTTGGTTGGGACTGCGTCTGGACTTTTGGTTGGGACTGCGTCTGGACTTTTGGTTGGGACCGCGTCTGGACTTTTGGTTGGGACCGCGTCTGGACTTTTAGTTGGGACCGCGTCTGGACTTTGGTTGGGACTGCATCTGGACTTTGGTTGGGACTGCATCTGGACTTTTGGTTGGGACTGCGTCTGGACTTTTGGTTGGGACTGCGTCTGGACTTTGGTTGGGACTGCGTCTGGACTTTGGTTGGGACTGTGTTGGGACTGCGTCTGGACTTTGGTTGGGACTGCGTCTGCACTTTGGTTGGGACTGCGTCTGCACTTTGGTTGGGACTGCATCTGGACTTTTGGTTGGGACTGCGTCTGGACTTTTGGTTGGGACTGCGTCTGGACTTTTGGTTGGGACTGCGTCTGGACTATGGTTGGGACTGCGTCTGGACTATGGTTGGGACTGCGTCTGGACTTTGGTTGGGACTGCGTCTGCACTTTGGTTTGGACTGTGTTTTTGGACTGCGTCTGGACTTTTAGTTGGGAGCGCATCTGGACTTTTGGTTGAAACTGTGTTTGGAAATTTGGTTGGGACTGTTTGGACTGCGTCTGGACTTTTAGTTGGGACTGCGTCTGGAATTTTAGTTGGGACTGTGTGTTTGTTTGAACTGCATCTGGACTTTGTGTTGGGAATGCGTCTGTACTTTGGTCAGGACTTTTATATGGGACTGCATTTGGACTTTTGGTTGGGACCGCGTCTGGACTTTTGGTTGGAACCGCGTCTGGACTTTTGGTTGGAACTGTGTTTAAAATTTGGTTGGGACTGTTTGGACTGCGTCTGACTTTGGGACTGCATTTGGACTTTTAGTTGGGACTGCGTCTGGACTTTGGGTTGGAAATGTGTTTTGGACTGCATCTGGAATTTGCGTCGGGGCTGCGTCTGCACTTTGGGTTGGGCAACCAGCCAGTCTGGTATGAATGAGCCCTGAACATCTATAACACAACTCTGCGCTGTGCCAAGGGTCGTACAGTTTTTTTTTTTTTTCCTGCCCTCATGATTAGGAGACCCAGATAAGGCCTATCTTCTTCTGAATGGGCCACGTTTCTCAGCGTGTGTTCCTCATCAGGCATCGGTGGGGTGAAGGAGAACAGGCCTCTTCTCAGAATCAGTTTTCTCAGAAACAGCCGGCTGAAGGAAAACATCCATTCTTTATTCACTTACAAAAGAAAACATGAGAGGCCGAGGAGGAGGGATGGAATACAGGGAAAGGGGTCAGCCAAGAGAGAGAAGGGTTTTTTGTATACTCCTGCCTCTTGTTTAAAGAGACCCTGTCACCTTAACCCAATAACCACGTGTTATTAATTTTGAACTGCTTTTGAGCATTTGGACAGCCAATCACCAGGCCGGCTTTGCCATGTGGAAGAAAAAGGAGTGGCAGAGAAGTATAAATAATAGGACTAGGAAATTTTAAATCCTTTTGTAGATAAAAAACGTTTTCATATATGTATTTCATCTGCGTATTTACCTGTTGCCCTGGAGTTTACCTTCAATTTCTTCTACAATTTGCCCTACAATTTCAGGCAGCCAGGACGGCTCCCGATGTTAGGAAAAGGATTTACCACACCAAAACAATCCCTGTTTTTTGTTATAGTACTCTCCTGACCGGCCGCTCATTGTGCGCAGTAACTGATCCTCTTTGTCGTACACGACCCCCACCGATCTGCCCCCCCCCCCCCCCTGTATACATTGGCAGCTTGCTACATAAAATATTTAGGTTTGCCTGAGCGGCTTTGGAGGATTGAGGCAAAGTTCCTGCTTTTGGCTTCACCTTGATGGATGCAAATTCAGAGCTTCTGGCTGTTTCCTAAGCTGGGTAGGAGTTAAAGGTGGTCAGTTTGTCAAAAAAGTGATATTTCGGTTTTGGTGGAAATCCCTGGACTTCTAGCTCCAAGTAGGGTGGCTCAAAGTATTCAAGCCAGAGAGGGCCAGGAAAACAGTATTTTCAGTTTAGTAATGGGAGCCCCAATTATTTGTCTCTGTACAGCAGGCATGTCAAACTCCATTAAAACAGTGGGCCGACCTGGATGGAATCAGTCTTTAAGGGGGTCTACATTACGACTACTGAGGAGCACACCTACTTAAAGTATAATTCCATCCAAATTTTGTATTTTTTTTTTTTTGGATAGAGTAGGAAGTTGTTAGAACCCATGTTGGGTTTCTTTTGCTGTCTGTGTCCAAGTTGAGATGATCTGACCTCGAAATTTGTCCTGGAGGCTACTGTCGCAAGGACCAGAAGCAAAGGGAACCCTAAATGTTATGGTTCTCGTTGGGATAGTGTAGACTCTTCCAGTTGGGTCAACTGAAAGGGAATTTTCTTTAACTTTGGAGAGATTTCCTGTTGTTTCCTGTTGGGTCTCCAGGACTTTTACCCAAGGAAGTGTAGATTTTATCATTGGGAGAACATCTGGAGGACCCTGTCACTTTACCCACTAGGTAGAAAGTCTTGCTAGGCTACCTCTCGACCCATCTATCGCTTTGTTAAAGCCATCGGAAATGCCTCCTTTCATAATACAGTGCTCTGGCATGAGTGGCCACT
Organism: Lithobates sylvaticus; assembly: GCA_028564925.1. Taxonomy (NCBI): domain Eukaryota; kingdom Metazoa; phylum Chordata; class Amphibia; order Anura; family Ranidae; genus Lithobates; species Lithobates sylvaticus. The sequence continues at coordinate 26,810,030 of CM053038.1, forward strand.
TGCCAAGATCTCCACATAAGGAGGAAGCCCTCAAGCTTGTGTAAGCTCAAATCCCAGCACCATCCAAGGTGTAGAGGTTTGACATTCAGAGGAATAGCCCGACTGGAAAGAATTGGGGGAGGGTTGTGTGGGTGGGTCAAGGGTGGATTAGAATTCAGGGCAAAGCTTCAGAGTCTCCTTAAAGTCTTAAACCTCCTTTCATATTACAGTGCTCTTATTTGGTCCACCCTCAATTCACTCATATTTGCCTCCTCTGTTGCTCCGTTCCTCCAATTGTCTAACCTCATGTAAGCTCCATGTTGGAGCTTATGGAAGGTTAATGATGTCCTCCTTACATGGTAATTGGCTGATCATGCTAAAACATTGTATCATGGAAGGTGTTTTTTGGGTCAAGTGTGGCCTTTTTACCCCCTTCCTTATGGCCTTCGGTGGCTTGAGAATTTAAAGAGACTCCATTGCTTTGTCCTAATATCTAGTCCACCTTCAACCTACGTCTCCTCCCCAGTCATTCCATTACACCAACTGTCAAACCTTGTATAGGCTCCATGTTGGATGGAGTGGCTAGTGGCATGAGGAGAATGTCCTCAACCTTGTGTAAGGTCTGACACCATCCAGCATGGAGCTTACACTAGTTTGACAATCTGAGGAATGGATTAACTGGAGAGCATGGGGAAAGCTAAGTATGAGAGGGTTGAGGGGGGGACTAGCATTCGGGGCAAAGCTACAGTGTCAGTTTTGCTTCTCAAACCACTGAAGGTTGCAAGGATGGGGCAAAAGGGCCACACATGACCCAAAAATACCTTCCATGATACAGTGCTTGAGAGCAAGTGGCCAATGTCCAAGATCGCCATGTGAAGTGGACGTCCTCAACCTTGTCTAAGCTCCAACACCATCCAATAAAGGAGCTTATGCAGGGTCGATCCCAGTCGATCCATTCCTCAGATTGTCAAACCTTGCATAAACTCCATGTTGGATGGTGTCAGACCATACACAAGGTGGATGACCTTTTGCGCATGTGGCGATCCTGGTGATTGGCCACTCCATCCTTACACAAGGTTTGACAGCTGGAGGAAAGGAGTGACTGGGGAGCATGGGGGGGGGGGGGGGGGTAAGTCTGGGTAGGTTGAGGGTGGACTAGCTATTGGGACAAAACAATAAAGTATCTTTAGATTGTTAAACCACCGAAGGCCACAAGAAAGGGGACAAAAGGGCCATGCATGACCCAAAAAACACCTTCCATGATAAAAATGCTCTAGCATGAGCAGCCAATCGCTATGTGAGGATGTATTAACCTTGTGTAAGCTCCATCCCTATCCAACATAGAGCTTACACAAGGTTAAACAACTGAAGGAATGCAGCAACTGAGAAGGATGGGAGCAGGTAAGGTGTTTTTGAGTCACCTGTGGCCCTTTTGCTTCCATTCTTGCAACCTTCAGTGGCTTCAGAATTTAAAGTGACTGTGTAGCTTAGCCCTGAAGGCTCTTACACCCTCAACCCACTCAAACTTGCCTTTCCCCATGTCCCCCAGTCAATACATTCCTCAGACTGTCAAACCTTGGGTAAGCTGGTTGGATGGTGTCAGACCATACACAAGGTGGATCACATTTCCCTCATATGGCGATTTGCCACTCCATCCAACATGGAGCTTACACAAGGTTTGCCAGTTGGAGGAATAAAGTGACTGGGGTCTGGGGAGCATGGGGGGAGGTGAGTATGGGTAGGTTGAGGGTGGACTAGCTATTAGGACAAAACAATAAATTATATTTAGATTGTTAAAACACGAATGCCACAAGGAAGGGGACAAAAGGGCAATGCATGACCCAAAAAAACACCTTCCATGATACAATGCTCTAGCATGAGCAGCCAATCGCCATGTGAGGATGTATTAACCTTGTGTAAGCTCCATCACTATCCAACATAGAGCTTACACAAGGTTAAACTGAAGGAATGCAGCAACTGAGAAGGATGGGAGCAGGTAAGGTGTTTTTGAGTCACCTTTGGCCCTCTTGCCCCCATTCCTGCAACCTTCAGTGGCTTCAGAATTTAAAGTGACTGTGTAGCTTAGCCCTGAATGCTAGTACACCCTCAACCCACTCAAACTTGCCTTTCCCCATGTCCCCCAGTCAAGCCATTCCTCAGACTGTCAAACCTTGTGTAAGCAGGTTGGATGGTGTCAGACCATACACAAGGTGGATCACATTTCCCTCATATGGCAATTTGCCACTCCATCCAACATGGAGCTTACACAAGGTTTGCCAGTTGGAGGAATGGAGTGACTGGGGTCTGGGGAGCAGACTTGCCTTTGCCCATGTCCCCCAGTCAAGCCATTCCTCAGACTGTCAAACCTTGTGTAAGCTTCATGTTGGATGGAGTGGCTAATCGCCAGGATCACCACATGAGGAAAAGGTCATTCACCTTGTGTATGGTCTGACACCATCCAACATGGAGTTTATGCAAGGTTTGACAATCTGAGGAATGGATTGACTGGGATCAACCCTGCATAATAAGCTCCTTATTGGATGGTGTTGGAGCTTGGACAAGGTTGGGGACGTCCACTTCACATGGCGATCTTGAACATTGGTCACTTGCTCTCAAGCACTGTGTCATGGAAGGTATTTTTGGGTCATGTTGGATGGTGTCAGACCATACACAAGGTGGATCACATTTTCCTCATATGGCGATTTGCAACTCCATCCAACATGGAGCTTACACAAGGTTTGCCAGTTGGAGGAATGGAGTGACTGGGGTCTGGGGAGCAGACTTGCCTTTCCCCATGTCCCCCAGTCAAGCCATTCCTCAGACTGTCAAACCTTGTGTAAGCTTCATGTTGGATGGAGTGGCTAATCGCCAGGATCACCACATGAGGAAAAGGTCATTCACCTTGTGTATGGTCTGACACCATCCAACATGGAGTTTATGCAAGGTTTGACAATCTGAGGAATGGATTGACTGGGATCAACCCTGCATAAGCTCCTTATTGGATGGTGTTGGAGCTTGGACAAGGTTGGGGACTTCCACTTCACATGGCGATCTTGAACATTGGTCACTTTCTCTCAAGCACTGTATCATGGAAGGTATTTTTGGGTCATGTTGGATGGTGTCAAACCATACACAAGGTGGATCACATTTTCCTCATATGGCGATTTGCAACTCCATCCAACATGGAGCTTACACAAGGTTTGCCAGTTGGAGGAATGGAGTGACTGGGGTCTGGGGAGCATGGGGGGGAGGTGGGTATGGGTAGGTTGAGGGTGGACTAGCTATTAGAACAAAGCGACAGAGTCTCTTTCAGCCACCGAAAGGCCACAAGTAGGGGGGGGGGGGGGGGGGGCAAAAGGGCCACTTGTGACCAAAAAACACCTTCCGTGACACAATGACCAGCCAATCGCCATGTGAGGAGGAGGATAACCATCCAACAAACGAATTCTTACACAAATTTAGACAGATGGAGTGTATGAGGAGTATGGAAGGAGTTGAGTATGAGTGGGTTGAGGGATAAACCTCCCTCCATGATAGGTGTTCTAGCATGAGTGGCTGGTCATCAGGATTACCATATCAGTTGGACGTCTCCAACTCTTTGAAATTCAAGGGCTGCAAGGACCCAAAAAAAAAAAAAACCCCCGTCCATGGCAACACTCACATTTTATAAACATAGATTGGTCTTTATTCAGGTCAGAAATATATTTTTCAGTATCGGATCTGGAGATCAGACAGCAGAGCCAAAAAGATGCAAAGGTCCCACCCCAGTCCTTTATCAAGAATGAATCTACAGCTAAAACTCTTGTTCCCTTCTTTTTTTTTTTCTTCTTTCTTTTGCGCCGATGCTCGTTTAATCCCCAGCAACTGCGATAAGCTTGTAGAGCAGGATGGGAAATATCACCAGCCACAGAATCGGAAACCAAACAAAATCGTAAAAAATACAAAAAAAAAAAAAAAAAACACAACTGTATCTTAAGGCTTATTTTGGTCACAAGACTATAAAAAAAAAAGTAGCAGGCACATGTGGAATGTTAAGGCATTGCCGAACACCCAAAAAACTTTTAAAAAAAATTCCTACACATCCACCCCCCCCCCCCCCCCCAATTAAATAATTTTCCCCCTGATGGACATAACAAAAACAAAAAATAACAGGCTTCTTGTTTAGACCAGGATCACATGCAATGGAGGACAACCGATGAGAAAGGATTGGACTCTTCCGTCTTGCCGATCACTTTGAGCAGGGGGCCTAGACGCTGTCCTTGATGATTTTTTTTTTTTTTGGGTACAGAGGACCAGGGAGGATAAGAGAAGAGAGCAGAGAAAGGAGACAGCTAGGAGATGAGTGCTTGACGTGTCCCGATTCTGGCCAGGAGAGGGGGGGGTGTTCTAGTGGTTTTTGGCGTTCAGAGGATTTGCCTGGGCATGCCGTAACCGGTCATTCCGGACTGGGAGGCGCCCTTGTTGGTGCCCATCTGTAGACCGATGACGCTTTGCCCTTCTTTTAGTTTGTCTTGAGTGAATCCGCGTCTGTTCTCCATGGATTTCCTAAAGTGGTAGAGGAAAAAAAAAAAAAAATTTTAGCTGCGTCCTTTTTCACTCACCTTTTTGTATACCCCAGTTGTTGGGTTTCTCATAACTGGCACAGCAGATGTGCAAACACGGAAACTCCGCACAAGGATGGTGCAAGCCCCTCATAATGGACATGGCAGGTGTACAAGACTGGGAACTTGGCATAGGGTTGGTGGGAACTCCTCATAATGGGCACAGCAGGTGTACAGACCCGGGAACCCAGCACAGGGATGGTGGGAACTCCTCATAATGGGCACAGCAGGTGTACAGACCAAGGAACTTGGCACAGGGATGGTGGGGACCCCTCATAATGGGCACAGCAGGTGTACAGACCCGGGAACCCAGCACAGGGGTCGTGGAAACTCCTCATAATGGGCACAGCAGGTGTACAGACCCGGGAACCCAGCACAGGGATGGTGGGGACCCCTCATAATGGGCACAGCAGGTGTACAGACCCGGGAACCCAGCACAGGGATGGTGGGAACTCCTCATAATGGGCACAGCAGGTGTACAGACTCAGGAACTCAGCACAGGGATGGTGGGGACCCCTCATAATGGGCACAGCAGGTTTACAGACCCGGGAACCCAGCACAGGGATGGTGGGAACTCCTCATAATGGGCACAGCAGGTGTACAGACCAAGGAACTTGGCACAGGGATGGTGGGAACCCCTCATAATGGGCACAGCAGGTGTACAGACCCGGGAACCCAGCACAGGGATGGTGGGGACCCCTCATAATGGGCACAGCAGGTGTACAGATCCGGGAACCCAGCACAGGGATGGTGGGAACTCCTCATGGGAACAGCAGGTGTACAGACCCAGGAACTCAGCACAGGGATGGTGGGAACCCCTTATAATGGGCACAGCAGGGGTGCAGACCCGGGAACTCAGCACAGGGATGGTGGGAACTCCTCATAATGGGCACAGCAGGTGAACAGACCCGGGAACTCAGCACAGGGATGGTGGGAACCCCTCATAATGGGCACAGCAGGTGTACAGACCCAGGAACTCAGCACAGGGATGGTGGGAACCCCTCACAATGGGCACAGCAGGTTTACAGACATGGGAACCCAGCACAGGGATGGTGGGGACCCCTCATAATGGGCACAGCAGGTGTACAGACCCGGAACTCAGCACAGGGATGGTGGGAACCCCTCATAATGGGCACAGCAGGTGTACAGACCTGGGATTCAGCACAAGAATTTTGGTAACCCCTTACAATGGGCACAGCAGGTCTACAGACCCGAGAACTCAGCATAGGGATGGTGAAAACTCCTCATAAAGGGCACAGCAGGTGTACAGACCCGAGAACTCAGCACAGGGATGGTGAGAACTATCTATAATCCCCAAGAAATAGAAGAAGCTATCAGGGACTTTAACTCTCCAGGATCCCCCAAACATTAAAACGTCAAGTCAAACCATGTTAGGAATAAAGAAACTTGTTTTAAAAATGTATTATTTGAACCTCCTTTTGGTTTTACCTGTGAAAGGTAAGTCTGTGGAATAACTTACTTGGGGAACCAGTTGGGGTCTCCTTTGAAATGTCCGTCGCCCTTTGTAACGGCTAAACTCCCTAAGCTCATCAAAGTCCCCTGGACGCTGGCCATGTCTTTTCCTGTGAAATAAATAAATGTTCAGTTTTTTTTGTCATTTTTATCAATCGACTTGTTGCATTTGACTGTCGAAAACAAAACAACAAAACAATCTCAAGAAAAAAAAAAAAAAAATAGAACAAAAAAAAAATAGAATAAAACAGAATATAGCCTTTCGAAAATTCGAATTTCATAATTCGAATTTAAGATAGAATAAAATAGAATATGTCTGTCTCCCAAAATTTGAAAAGAATAGAATAAAACAGAATAGAACAGAATAGAAAAAAGACGTTTTTCGAATAGAATAGAAAGTCCTCTGAAATTTGAATTCTGAAAAGAATAAAGTAGAAAATAATAGAAAATAAAGGAATAGATCAGAAAAATTGAATAAAAAAAAAAATAGAATAAAATAGAATATAGCCCTCTTCCAAAACTTGAAAATAATAAAACAGAGTAGACTAGAAAATAAAGGACTAGATCAGACAAAATAGAAATAAAGCCGTCTTCCGAAATTTGGATTTTGAAAATAATAAAGTAGAATAAAACAGAATAGAGTAAAACAATAGACTAGAATAGAAAATAAAGGAATAGATCAGAAAAATATAGAATATAAACGTCTTTCGAAATTTGAATTTCGACTTTTGAATAGAATTAAATAGAAAGAATACAGCCATCATCCGAAATTCGAATTTCGAAAAGAATAGGATAAAACAGAAAAGAAAATAAATGAATAGAAGAGAATAGAATATAAAAAAAAATAGAGCAGAAAAAATTAGAATATGTCTGTCTTCCAAAATTTGAATTCTGAAAAGAATAAAGTAGAAAATACAGCCATCATCCGAAATTCGAATTTCGAAAAGAATAGAATAAAACAGAAAAGAAAATAAATGAATAGAAGAGAATAGAATATAAAAAAAATAGAGCAGAAAAAATTAGAATATGGCTGTCTTCCAAAATTTGAATTCTGAAAAGAATAAAGTAGAAAATAAAATAAAGGAATAGATCAGAAAAAAAAAACAGAATAAAACAGAATAGAACAGAATAGAAAAAAAATAGAATATAGACGTTTTTCGAATAGAATAGAAAGTCTTCTGAAATTTGAATTCTGAAAAGAATAATGTAGAAAAGAATAGAAAATAAAGGAATAGATCAGAAAAATAGAATAAAAAAAAAAAATAGAATAAAATAGAATATAGCCCTCTTCCAAAACTTGAAAATAATAAAACGGAGTAGACTAGAAAATAAAGGACTAGATCAGAAAAAATAGAAATATAGCCGTCTTCCGAAATTTGGATTTTGAAAATAATAAAGTAGAATAAAACAGAATAGAGTAAAACAATAGACTAGAATAGAAAATAAAGGAATAGATCAGAAAAATATAGAATATAAACGTCTTTCGAAATTTGAATTTCGACTTTTGAATAGAATTAAATAGAAAGAATACAGCCATCATCCGAAATTCGAATTTCGAAAAGAATAGAATAAAACAGAAAAGAAAATAAATGAATAGAAGAGAATAGAATATAAAAAAAATAGAGCAGAAAAAATTAGAATATGTCTGTCTTCCAAAATTTGAATTCTGAAAAGAATAAAGTAGAAAATACAGCCATCATCCGAAATTCGAAAAGAATAGAATAAAACAGAAAAGAAAATAAATGAATAGAAGAGAATAGAATATAAAAAAAAATAGAGCAGAAAAAATTAGAATATGGCTGTCTTCCAAAATTTGAATTCTGAAAAGAATAAAGTAGAAAATAAAATAAAGGAATAGATCAGAAAAAAAAAAATAGAATAAAATAGAATATAGCCCTCTTCCGAAATTTGAAAATAATAAAACAGAATAAAATAGAAAAGAATAGAGTAAAACAACAAAATAGAAAATAAAAGAATAGAAAATAAAGGAATAGATCAGGAAAAAATAGAACAAAATAGAATATAGCCGTCTTCTGAAATTTGGATTTTGAAAAGAATAAAGTAGAATAAAACAGAATAGAAAACAATAGAATAGAAAATAAGGGAATAGATCAGAAAAAAATAGATTATAATCGTCTTCCAAAATTTGAATTTCGAAGTTCGACTTTTGAACAGAATGAAATAGAATACAGCCGTCTTCTGAAATTTCGAATTTCCAATAGAATAGAACCAGCTATTCTTCACAATGCATTTGGATGGATTCAATATTTTCTATTCCAATTCGATTTGAATACTTCAAATCCATCTAAAAAATTTGAATCCGGTCAAAAACAAAACAAAACGAAATGACACAAATTTCATTCCGAAGGCAACAAACCAAAATTAGTAACTTTAACAAATCGACCCGAAACCAAAAAACACATTTTTGGGGATTTTGGCACACGTCTAGTGGGCTTACAGAAGGACGAAAGGTGTGTGTGTGTGTGGTGATTGGGTGGGGATGGGGGGGAGGGGGACACCGATTGTGCTGAAAAGTGTTGTCGTGCTTCAAACATGGGACGTTAGTTTATGGTTCTCACCTTCCCACAAGTCGACGGTCTGGAATAGGTCAGCAGGCGCTATTCCATATTTCTCGCAGCCCTTCAGGAACTGGGACACCTGCTCCATCTGTTTGAAGGCCATACTGGAGGACTGGATTTTGGCCACTGAACCCGGAGCAAGGGAGTTGATCAGATGACACAAGATCTGTAGAGGAAGAAGAAGAAGGGAACTTGGTGAGGTTCACCAACACTCTGTACAAGCTAACGTTTGGCTCTTCGTTTCTGTTGACCTGCCTAACAACTGCGTTTCTCGAGGTGCCGAAGGTGTCGAAGTTCACCCGTTAAACCGTCTACTCTCTTTATAAATCTCATCACTGACCTGCTGTGCTTTAAATGAATATCATGGTTGGGCTTTTGGTCTTCTTGGTAATCGGTCAAGTAAACCTCCTAATAACAATGGATTCCATAAAGTCAACCTGTCGTGTACTTTTTGTCAAGCCTACCCTTACCGTTGAATGGACAGCTTCATGTTCTGACATTTCCCCCACAGCCCCGTTATCCAATGAGAGACCTTAAAGGCCAATTAAGAGGTGCCCCATTGGAAAAGGAGCGGCGGGTTTGGACCAAGGCTCCTGGAAGTCATAAAAGGCAAAGGCCTTGGTTGGGTGGCTAAGTTCTGGAGGTTCAGGGCTTCAAATGGGGTGATCTTGGGCATAAATAATGGTATAGCCAAGTACAAGCTTACGTTGCCGTTAACCTGGGCTTTGCCCATGTAAGGCAAGGCAACATCTTCAGTTGAAGAATTGTAGACGGCCACTCACATTGGCTTGTCTAGCTCCGCGCTTAGGATAATTCAAAAAGGTCTATACTAATATTAATAATGTAAACCCAGTACAGCTGCTCCCTATGAAATCTAGATGATTTAATTGGTAGTTTAATTAAATGAGGGGCGCTAGTACCAACAAGAGATACTAAATTAATTAATAGGTTAATTAATTGTATATTCTGAACTGTATAGTAGAGACTAAGAGCTTATTGAAAAAAGGTGTGCAGACACAATATAGATCTACCATGAACTAAGCTAATTAATAACTATTTAAAGTGATAATAGTGAACCACATTTGGTTACTCATACATTACAACCATTATAATGTGAATAATAAAAATTGGTTAGAGTGTGTTTATACAAACAATAATAACACCAGACACCTAGCGTGACCCAGTGAGGTATAAATTAATTATTACCCCAAAGATAATTAACACACAAAATAGAGCTGACCGAGCTCTATTTAAATTAAATAATATAAATATAACAGACCCTGTACCTTCTATCACAATGTGTACAACGAAAGTTAATGATCAAGCACTTATGCCCAATCTAATACATAAAAAGTGCAAACCAACAAATTTGGCAAATATCCCAATGTCTTGGGTACATCCAAAAAACGTGAAAAATATGTGAAAAATATTAATATAAATTAGACAGTGTTAATTGATATAACGCAAAGTTCATGTAGTATATAAAAAGTGCAAGCCAACAAAATTGGCAAATAATCCCAATATCTTGGGTGCATCCAAAAAACGTGAAAAATATTAATATAAATTAGACAGTGTTAATTGATATAACGCAAAGTTCATATAGTAGTCCTTGCTGCAAAACGCCACAATCACTCCTGTAGATATAGCTTGTGCACCATCACCAGACAAATTCTCGATCCACCCAATGTGAGAACCAGCAGTATTAAATGGCCTCTTACCAAATGGAGTTGATTACTTTGTTTAGAAGCAATCAAATGCGCTTTCACAGGATTGTGCCTGTACACTGAGTGACACACCCTCACTCAAGGGCTCTCTTCCCTCTATCAGACCAGCTCAGATGGAATGGATTGGAAACATATGTGGGAATATAAAGAGAGGCGCACCTCCATAGCGTAATAACGTTTTATTTAAAAAATAGCATAAAAAAACACAGCAGCCAATTGCTCACTTACATTTTCCAGTGCCTACCCGGCACTGAGGCTACTTGCGATATGTTAAAAGATTCGATGGAGCAGCGGATCCTTCCCTCCTGGCGTGCGTCTCTAGCGTGCGTTCCACTCACCAGACAGCCGGAGCCAATATCACAGGAAGTCCAGCAATAGTGCATCCAAAGATACAAAGTGATCAGGTACCGCCTACCGACGTACGTTTCGTGTTTGTCACGTCTTCAGGGTGGCGTACCTGATCACTGAATAACCTGATTAATATACTGATCCTCATTAGTGGCCAACCAATGACGACTTAGTGTGTGCACAGCCTCAGTCCCAGTTAAGCTCACAACACAGCTGAAAAAAATCTATACATAATGGATAAGTATTAACCCCCACATTAGGAATATAAATTATCTATGTTTTAGATCTTACTTTGCCTCATTAATCCCTGACTCCAGACGGGGCTTTATTTTATATTTCTGGGTATTAATTCAATATGGGACTTCATTTGCATAACTTTTTAAATAAATAACTTTTCAACGTCTAATCCTGGGACTAATATAAATCTTTGTAATAGGCACAGATTTTTTCTGTCTTATTTGATTAGTAAAGGGCGGAGGTAAACCTGCCCATGTCTAACCACCAACTATAATTAAAAAACTATATGTTGGCTTATTTTATTTTTCTATGGCGTATAGAATCTGCAGTACTCATTAAATCCACAAGATGTCACTATTGTGTCTTACTATCTAAGGAACCACATCTTTCATATAGTAAGATGGGATAGCTTATGAATCACCCTCTCAATCAACATTTGACTATTTTAATTACCTAGATGCAGATGTATATATCTATTTGGTCATTAGATCAACTTTTATATAAAACCATTCACTGCTCACAAACTGGTTGTTGTGGCATATTGCTTTTAAATTTATTGAATTTTATATTATTCTCTATGGGATATGGCGTCTGTATTACTCATACGGTCCACAAGATGTCACTACATATGGTATGTTCACTCCAGACAGTTTATATATATATCTCCTGCCTCCATTCTATGCATGAGTGTATTTTCTATTAATTAACTCTTTACCAAATGTTAATACATGGGATATAATCCATATGGGGCAATCTAAACAGATCTTTTGATCACCCACTCCACAGACGGGCGATAACAATCCCTCCGTCTCAAAATGAGACTAAGTGGTTATATACATTGGACACGATGCAACCTTTAGGGATGAATATAGATTTAGACCTGAATTGCTTCTTGTCCAATGAATAGTTAACTGAGGGAAGGACAATTATAACTAGATGAAAAATTAAGTCGTTTTTATCTACTGTCAACGGTGTTGGGGGGAACTGGCAGGATAATTGTGACAGATTTTGTGCTGTGAGATGGAGGGATTGTTATCGCCCGTCTGTGGAGTGGGTGATCAAAAGATCTGTTTAGATTGCCCCATATGGATTATATCCCATGTATTAACATTTGGTAAAGAGTTAATTAATAGAAAATACACTCATGCATAGAATGGAGGCAGGAGATATATATATAAACTGTCTGGAGTGAACATACCATATGTAGTGACATCTTGTGGACCGTATGAGTAATACAGACGCCATATCCCATAGAGAATAATATAAAATTCAATAAATTTAAAAGCAATATGCCACAACAACCAGTTTGTGAGCAGTGAATGGTTTTATATAAAAGTTGATCTAATGACCAAATAGATATATACATCTGCATCTAGGTAATTAAAATAGTCAAATGTTGATTGAGAGGGTGATTCATAAGCTATCCCATCTTACTATATGAAAGATGTGGTTCCTTAGATAGTAAGACACAATAGTGACATCTTGTGGATTTAATGAGTACTGCAGATTCTATACGCCATAGAAAAATAAAATAAGCCAACATATAGTTTTTTAATTATAGTTGGTGGTTAGACATGGGCAGGTTTACCTCCGCCCTTTACTAATCAAATAAGACAGAAAAAATCTGTGCCTATTACAAAGATTTATATTAGTCCCAGGATTAGACGTTGAAAAGTTATTTATTTAAAAAGTTATGCAAATGAAGTCCCATATTGAATTAATACCCAGAAATATAAAATAAAGCCCCGTCTGGAGTCAGGGATTAATGAGGCAAAGTAAGATCTAAAACATAGATAATTTATATTCCTAATGTGGGGGTTAATACTTATCCATTATGTATAGATTTTTTTCAGCTGTGTTGTGAGCTTAACTGGGACTGAGGCTGTGCACACACTAAGTCGTCATTGGTTGGCCACTAATGAGGATCAGTATATTAATCAGGTTATTCAGTGATCAGGTACGCCACCCTGAAGACGTGACAAACACGAAACGTACGTCGGTAGGCGGTACCTGATCACTTTGTATCTTTGGATGCACTATTGCTGGACTTCCTGTGATATTGGCTCCGGCTGTCTGGTGAGTGGAACGCACGCTAGAGACGCACGCCAGGAGGGAAGGATCCGCTGCTCCATCGAATCTTTTAACATATCGCAAGTAGCCTCAGTGCCGGGTAGGCACTGGAAAATGTAAGTGAGCAATTGGCTGCTGTGTTTTTTTATGCTATTTTTTAAATAAAACGTTATTACGCTATGAGGTGCGCCTCTCTTTATATTCCCACATATGTTTCCAATCCATTCCATCTGAGCTGGTCTGATAGAGGGAAGAGAGCCCTTGAGTGAGGGTGTGTCACTCAGTGTACAGGCACAATCCTGTGAAAGCGCATTTGATTGCTTCTAAACAAAGTAATCAACTCCATTTGGGAAGAGGCCATTTAATACTGCTGGTTCTCACATTGGGTGGATCGAGAATTTGTCTGGTGATGGTGCACAAGCTATATCTACAGGAGTGATTGTGGCGTTTTGCAGCAAGGACTACTATATGAACTTTGCGTTATATCAATTAACACTGTCTAATTTATATTAATATTTTTCACGTTTTTTGGATGCACCCAAGATATTGGGATTATTTGCCAATTTTGTTGGCTTGCACTTTTTATATACTACATGAACTTTGCGTTATATCAATTAACACTGTCTAATTTATATTAATATTTTTCACATATTTTTCACGTTTTTTGGATGTACCCAAGACATTGGGATATTTGCCAAATTTGTTGGTTTGCACTTTTTATGTATTAGATTGGGCATAAGTGCTTGATCATTAACTTTCGTTGTACACATTGTGATAGAAGGTACAGGGTCTGTTATATTTATATTATTTAATTTAAATAGAGCTCGGTCAGCTCTATTTTGTGTGTTAATTATCTTTGGGGTAATAATTAATTTATACCTCACTGGGTCACGCTAGGTGTCTGGTGTTATTATTGTTTGTATAAACACACTCTAACCAATTTTTATTATTCACATTATAATGGTTGTAATGTATGAGTAACCAAATGTGGTTCACTATTATCACTTTAAATAGTTATTAATTAGCTTAGTTCATGGTAGATCTATATTGTGTCTGCACACCTTTTTTCAATAAGCTCTTAGTCTCTACTATACAGTTCAGAATATACAATTAATTAACCTATTAATTAATTTAGTATCTCTTGTTGGTACTAGCGCCCCTCATTTAATTAAACATCTTCAGTTGCCCCAGAACATACAGAAATACCCGGTATGGAAGAAGCATGTAACTCTTTCCCCTTTCCTCCATGTTATAGCCCTGAATATCTGAATAGCCAATCGCTACGCCCAACTGCAGTCAATTGGGGGTTGGGTTAGACATTAGACCCGTGTAAGCTCCAACCAGATTGAATTTGAAGCAATGGAAGGTTGGTCAAGCAACTATTTCAATTATGACTATAGACCTTAGAGGATGGTATCCTAATTCAGCCAATTTCCAGCAGATCATGAGATGATCTAATGCAGGGCTGGACTGGGACAAAAAATTGGCCCTGGACTTCATCCAGACCGGCTCACTTTAATTTTAAGTGTCTCCATCAGCAGTCCCGTTACATCAGTGTCCCCATCAGCAATCCCCTTACATCAGTGTCCCCATCAGCAGTCCCCTTACATCAGTGTCCCCATTATCAGCAGTCCCCTTACATCAGTGTCCCCATTACCAGCAGCCCCCGATTACATCAGAGTGTCCCCATTACCAGCAGCCCCTTTCAGCAGAGTGTCCCCATTACCAGCAGCTCCCTTTCAGCAGAGTGTCCCCATTACCAGCAGCCCCCTTTCTGCAGAGTGTCCCCATTACCAGCAGCCCCCTTTCAGCAGAGTGTCCCCATTACCAGCAGCCCCCTTTCAGCAGAGTGTCCCCATTACCAGCAGCCCCCTTTCAGCAGAGTGTCCCCATTACCAGCAGCCCCCTTTCAGCAGAGTGTCCCCATTACCAGCAGCCCCCTTTCAGCAGAGTGTCCCCATTACCAGCAGCCCCCTTTCAGCAGAGTGTCCCCATTACCAGCAGCCCCCTTTCAGCAGAGTGTCCCCATTACCAACAGCCTCCTTTTCAGGAGAGTGTCCCCATTACCAGCAGCCCCCTTTCAACAGAGTGTCCCCATTACCAGCAGTCCCCTTACATCAGAATGTCCCCTTACATCAGAATGTCTCCATTACCAGCAGTCCGCTTACATCAGAGTGTCCCCATTACCAGCAGCCCCCTTTCAGCAGAGTGTCCCCATTACCAGCAGCCCCCTTTCAGCAGAGTGTCCCCATTACCAGCAGCCCCCTTTCAGCAGAGTGTCACCATTACCAGCAGCCCCCTTTCAGCAGAGTGTCACCATTACCAGCAGCCCCCTTTCAGCAGAGTGTCCCCATTACAAGCAGCCCACTTTCAGCAGAGTGTCCCCATTACAAGTGTCCCCATTACCAGCAGCCCCCTTACAGCAAAGTGTCCCCATTACCAGCAGCCCCCTTTCAGCAAAGTGTCCCCATTACCAGCAGCCCCCTTTCAGCAAAGTGTCCCCATTACCAGCAGCCCCCTTTCAGCAAAGTGTCCCCATTACCAGCAGCCCCCTTTCAGCAGAGTGTCTCCATCACAAGCAGCCCCCTTTCAGTAGAGTGTCCCCCATTACCAGCAGCCCCCTTTCAGCAGTGTCCTCCCTCTCCTCCCCCTCCCACGTGTACTCACAGTTCTGAAGGCAGCATCTCGTTCCTCTCTCCAGTCATGTGATAAGGGGAGAGAGGAAGGAAAGTCTGCCGGCTGTCTATCTCCCCCTGCAAGCTGGAGGGAGCATAAAGCCTAATTTTCTCTCCAGCAAGTGACGGCAGCTGCTCCTCCTGACAGGAGTGAAATTGCGATCACTCACTGTCAGAGAGGAGCGGCTCCAGGAATGCACCTGACCGGCCCACTGAGCCATCGGCCAACCGGGAAACTCCCGGTAATCCGGATGGCCAGTACATGCCTGGTCTAATGGTTATGGGGCACTGAAGGAGACCACCAGCCAAGTCTGGCCAGGAAGGGGAAATCTGGATTGTCAAGTTGGGAAAGTCTGTCTTATCCCCTTTGAGAGGAATGGTGCCCCATCATTGATGTCAGTGGAAGGAATGCTCCCTCCAGTGCCGGATAAAGGCAAGCAAAGAGCCACATCCAGCCCACAGGCCACAGTTTGGAGACTACTGGTCTATGGCGTGATTTGGCTTTAGAAGTTCACCACAGTAGAAAACTTGAATCAGCTATTAATTTTATACCCATAATAAC
The DNA here is from genome assembly GCA_028564925.1 of Lithobates sylvaticus. Lineage (NCBI taxonomy): Eukaryota > Metazoa > Chordata > Amphibia > Anura > Ranidae > Lithobates > Lithobates sylvaticus. The sequence continues at coordinate 26,826,278 of CM053038.1, forward strand.
TATTTTCACATTGGAAAGGCAAGTCCTCCAACTACAAAAGTTGTGGAGGCATGGTCTACCTTCTGTCCCAGTCTGTATTCCAAGAGTCCCACCAAAAGGATGCTGCTGATTTTACTTTTGGTTCTATCAACGACCTCCCCTACACAAAGACAGGTAAGTGACCCCCATCATCGAAACTAGTCTACTTACCACGCCATCCTTCAACCACTTCTGAAAGCCGATTTTCCCAGCCTCCTCCGGTTCGCCAACCTTATTGTCGCACTGAGCGCTAATCCATTGCACCAGGATGTTCTCCAGCTCCGGGCCGTACTTCAGGTCAATCTTCAACTGGACTTCTCTGCTCAGTCCGTAGGATGGTCCTTTGTTTGCCATTTTTTTTTTTTTTGTAAGTGTTTGGTAGTTGGGGGGTTTCTGCAAAGAAAAAAAAGATTGAAGCACATGTTACCGGAAATATTACCACAGTTCGATGATCACATAAACGGGCAAGTAGACTTTTCTACCCTTCCACAAGCCTGTCCTCCTTATTAAATTCCATTATTTTAAGTAAAAAAGTCTCTAGGAGTATCAGGAAAACGTACTTTGGGCCTGAAGTCTTCCGACTGTTGGGTGGGACCAACATGGTGGCTTCCTTGAAGACTTATCAAGTACTATAGTCCCAGGACCAAAAGAAATTCTGCCCCCCGCACATTCAAAATGCCCTGAAAATAGAGGGAAGCATATTCGGTCCTGGGACTATAGTACTTGATAAGTCTTCAAGGAAGCCACCATGTTGGTCCCACCCAACAGCCAGAAGACTTCAGGTCCAAAGTATGTTTTCCTGATACTCCTAGAGATGCCCCTTCTTTTCTTCCCCACATGACCTAATGCCTTGGCACAGATCACATGACCCTAATGATAAACTGCCACAAATAAGCGTCTTTTTCTTTTTATTCTGGGGTGCACTCCATTGGCATCCCCAGTACTGTGACCAAGCCGTCATGGACAGCTCACACTCGACTACCAAGAAACAGGATCCCGGGACTGAGCCATAGCGGGACAGCTTACTAAAAAGCGCGACTATCCCGGAAAATCCGGGATGGTTGGCAAGTATGTGTGTGTTCATCCAAGCAGTCCAACGTTCGCTTGTTTGTGGGCCATCGAGGGCAGTAAATATGCGGCTCTACTGCCCCCTGGTGGTGGTTCGTGTGAAAGGAGCTTTAATAACGTCGTAGAAGACTGGAAAGAGTCTTTTTTTGTTTTCAACCAGACAACCCCCGACTTGGTTGACTTGCGATGAGATCAGAGGACCAACCAGGCGCAACCATTGTACGGCGCTGCTAAGAAGGAGGCGGAGCCTGAAAATGTAATGGGACAAATATGGCTGCTCTTTTGCCCGCATATAATTTACACACTGTACATGGAAACTAGGCTTTAAATACGCTGCATAATGATCTCTTTCACGTTTGTATTACACCGACCCTAATAAGACGATCGTTCCCCTTTTAAATCACAAATCCCCCCCCCCCCCCCCCCCCTATATTTCCTGCTTAATTCCGCTTTCAGATAGTCTTCCCTAAGCTCACCCAATTTAAAGCTCGCTTGTCGTATGACCTCTTTTACCTTTTTTTGAAGCTTCAACTCTGAGGGACCCGGAAACCAGGCGCCCGCAGGAGCTTCCTTGCCACGTTCCTATTTGTGTTTAGAGGAAGTGGGTATTCTCAGATCTCAGATACAGAAGACCGGGCCTGGGCGCCCCAAGGGCACGGCTTTGATCTACTTAACCCTTCAGTCACAAACCGTTAGACATGTGCAATTTGTTTCGTTTTTTTTCGTTTTTTGTTTTTTTTTTCGTTATTTTCGTTCGTTCGTTTTCGTACGAATGAACGAATGATTTGCAAAAAATTTTAACGAATCGTACGAATCCGAAAAACAACGAAAATCCGAAAAAAAAAAACAAAATTAGAAACAACGAATGTACGAATGAAGAAAATCCAAAAAACGAAAACAGGAACAACGAAAATGAACGAAAAAATTCGTACATTCGTAACTTTTTTTTTTTTTTTTGATTCGTAATTTTTCCGTGTCTCTTACAATGGCGTTGCTTAACGTGCTTCGATTGGATTGAACGAAAAAATTCGTACATTCGTAACTTTTTTTTTCGATTCGTAATTTTTCCGTGTCTCTTACAATGGCGCTGCTTAACGTGCTTCGATTGGATTGAACGAAAAAAATTCGTACATTCGTAACTTTTTTTTTTTTTTTTCGATTCGTAATTTTCCGTGTCTCTTACAATGGCGCTGCTTAACGTGCTTCGAATGGATTGAACGAAAAAAATTCGTACATTCGTAACTTTTTTTTTCGATTCGTAATTTTCCGTGTCTCTTAAAATGTAATAACAGCATACACATTACATAACATTATGAATTATGCTCCGATTACGAATCTACGAATGTTACGAATAAATACGAATGCGTCCGAATTTCGAATAAAAGAATAAACGAAAATTAAACTAAGGAAAAAACGAATCAACGAAAAAATAACTCTTATGAATGTACGAATCGTTACGAATTTACGAATCGTTACGAATCAACGGAAACGAAAAAAACGAAACGAAAATAAACAAATCTTTTTGTTGTGCACATGTCTACAAACCGTTCCTAGAACACCCATCTACTGTATAACAAAAATAGGGGAGAGCTTTAATATATATATATATATTACACATTTATTTAATTTTTTTTACAAATGTTGCTGATCCCTTGCAGCTTCTTTGCAGCCACTCCCCGGCTACATGTACTCCAGTGATGATGGCTGCATGGTATTAGAGTGGCTTTCCTGACAACAGTGGATCAAGTCGGTGTCATGTGTACTGAAACGGTCAATTGTGGTACCCGTTGGAAGCCCGGGTGACAACCCAGGGGCACAGCTGGGAGGCTATGACAAAGCGTTGTCACCCTATAACAGGAAGTGCCTGAGCGAGGCGGGATTACCAGGGATTTATTTTAATAAAAGTTGCACATTTTTATAAATATTTAAATTTTACTTTTTTTTGTAAGTAACGTGAACATGTTAAAATGTATTTATTTATTTAAGATTTTTACTATTTTAGTTGGTTTTACTTACTTTAGTTCTTGAAATCAAGTAACTGGTTCTTTTTTTAGTCTTGCGTGTGTTCTTGCAGCACGACAGTATATAGATTGTGGAGCAGATGTTGCTCATTATGCTTTTTTTTTTTTTTTTTTTACATCCTACAAACAAAGGAGTTTTTCCGAAAACAGCCCCCGGGGTACATTTGTCGCTAGGACGCGAGGCACGGATTGTGTGATATTTCTTATGTTAGCACAGCTGTGGAGGGGCGCTCCCTGGCCTACACGCTGGGGAACAGGGAGGGACATTGTGACCACAGAGATGGGGCCACTGTCCTATTCTTCCTCTGGTAGTTTCCAGCATTCAATGAATACATGATTTCATATTTTTTTTTATTTTATCATATTTTATTTTATCGTATATTATTTTATTGTATTTTATCATATTTTATTGTAATGTTTTTTAATTTTATTGTGTTTTTTTTTTTTTTTTTTATATTTTTTTTTTTAATTGTGTCATATTTTATTGTATCAGATTATTTTTTTTTTTTTTTACTGCATTGTATTTTATTCTATATTATCGTATTTTATGTCATCGTATTTTATCGTCTTGTATTTTACTTTATCACATTTTATTGTATATTTTATTGTACTTTATCGTATTTTATTTTATTTATTTATTTTTTGTGTTATTGTATTTTATTGTATAGTATTGTATTGTAACTTTTATCTTGTATGTTTTTATTCTTAAAATTATATTTGATGTGCCCTTCGCACTGAAAATGCTTTTTTGCTTTTTTACATTTTTTAATACAAATAAGATGTCTCTGCCTATCAAGCTTGTTAAATGACTGCTGAGATGAGATCAACTGGACAATTAGGGGTATTATATATATATATATATATATATATATATAAAAATAAAATATTTATATTATTTTTTTTTTTATATATATAACAATGAACATAGCTGCTCCCCCATTGAAACTGTATGTAAATTTTGTTCTGTGCAAATAGGGCAAAGTCGAAAAAAATGTTCTTTGCGGATCAAATGTAAGTGGATAAAATACCACAATATGGCCGCTAGATGGAGCGGAGGAGCATTCTTCTCTCCTATGATGTACGGCCTTCTAGTGGCCATAATTTAGGTATTTTTCCTCGTTCTAACATTTGATCTGCAGTGACTCATAACTGTTCGAAACAAAAGAATAATAACTATTATTATTATATTAAAGTATATTCCTTGGCTCCACCCAGTGGCCATCATGAAGTTTAGTTCCTCAGTGCCATCCAGTGGCCATAATGCAGTATAATTCCTCGGCTCCATCTGCATTATGGCAACTAGATGAAGCGGGGGAACTATACAACATTATGACCACTAGATGGATACGGGGAACTATACTGCATTATGGCCACTAGTATAGTTCCCCGTATCCATCTAGTGGTCATAATGTTGTATAGTTCCCCCGCTTCATCTAGTTGCCATAATGCAGTATTGTTCCTCTGCGCCATCTATTGGTCATAATGTAGTATTGTTCCCCTGCTCCATCTAGTGGCCATAATGCAGTATTGTTCCCCCTGCTCCATCTAGTGGCCATAATGCAGTATTGTTCCTCCGCGCCATCTAGTGGTCATAATGTAGTATTGTTCCCCTGCTCAATCTAGTAGCCAAAATGCAGTATTATTCTCCTGCTTCATCTAGTGGCCATAACGCAGTATAGTTCCCCGGCTCCATCTAGTGGCCATAATACAGTATAGTTTCTCGCTCCATCTAGTTGCCATACTGCAGTATTGCTCCTCGGCTCCATCTAGTGGCCATAATACAGTATTGTTCCCCGTCTCCATCTAGTTGCCATAATACAGTATAGTTTCTCGCTCCATCTAGTTACCATAATGCAGTATTGCTCCTCGGCTCCATCTAGTGGCCATAATACAGTATTGTTCCCCGGCTCCATCTAGTGGCCATAATACAGTATAGTTCCCCGACTCCATCTAGTGGCCATAATGCAGTATTGCTCCTCGGCTCCTTTTAGTGGCCATAATGCAGTATTGTTCCCTGGCTCCATCTAGTGGCCATAATACAGTATAGTTCCCCGGCTCCATCTAGTGGCCATAATGCAGTACAGTTCCCCCCAGCTCCATCTAGTGGCCATAATACAGTATTGCTCCTCGGTTCCATCTAGTGGCCATAATGCAGTATTGTTCCTCAGCTCCATCTAGTGGACATAGCCCAGTATTGCTCCTCAGCTCCATCTAGTGGCCATAATGCAGTATAGTTTCCCGGCTCCATCTAGTGGCCATAATACAGTATAGTTCCCCGGCTCCATCTAGTGGCCATGTTGCAGTATTTTCCCCATTCACACATTCGAGTTGTAGAGAGTATAGCCTGAGAACATTTGATTTTTGGTCCATTCACACGAAACAAATTTTGCATGTGGTTTCTATAGATGAACGGCTATGCAAATGTTTTGTAAATACACCCCGAACTTCCCCATTAATTTGAGAAAAACTAAAAAGGGTTTCCCTGAGAAATAGGAACTAAAAAGTACTTTTCATTGTCGTGCATTAGGAGACGGGAACAGTATAAAGTGCTATCACCCTGCAAAGCTACAAACAAGGAGCAGAGCCGGCCTGTTTAATGAACAAATATGGCTCTCCCCAAGGTGCACCTATATTTTGGGGTTTTAAAAAAAAATTAAATACCCACTGGTACCATTACTAACACCTCTTCCTTTGGGGAGATTCGCCCTTACTATTTCTCCTAGTCATCATTGTTACCAGGACAGAAATCTTTGGGGAATCCGAAATGTTACAGTTGTCACCAGAACAGGATGTGAGAGGAAATGCAGCCCCGGGGGACACCTGTCCCAGTGACAACTAAATTTCCATTTCCCCTCAATTTGTAGGGATTTCCTTCCACTTGTAAGGTGAAAAACCTTTCCAAACTGTCCAATCAAACCTTCTTTGGTTTTAGATGAAGTGTGGAAGAGGTAAACCCCCCCCGTCCCCGTGTCGCGTGTCCCCGCTGGAGAGATTCACCTCTCTCTGTCCTGGTGGCCATTGATGGGGAAAACCCAACATTTTACAGTTGCCACCAAAGCAACAACAAAGGGGACATCTTCCAATGGGGGGGACACCTGTTTCAGTGTTCTGATTCCCCTAATTTTTTTGGATATCTTTCCTCACTTCCTGTTGTGTCACTAGAACAGGAAGTGAGGGATTTTTTCCTCAACAGAGGCACAGATGGCAGAAAGAAAATCTGAAAGCACATTCACCCTGATCTCACTCCTATCTATAACTAAAACAGGTTTTGGCCTTTTAGATACTATCCTTTTTTTTTTTAAATGATCCCTAATGACAAATGATGAGTAATTGTAAGAGATTTGCAGTGCTGTACGAGATTTGACCTCTTCATTACAGCAAAAGGGATTTGAGGGCTGTCGGAGTTCATTCGGTAAGAGATTCACCATCTGTATGCACTCCACATCCTTTCTGTATTATCCGCTGAGCTCACCACTTCCTCTGATGTTCTCTGTTACAGGAACCCTGTACCTTGCATAAACCATATGACGTCATTTTAAAGTGGAACCCCGAAAAAAAAAAAAACAGGTAAGAGGCGCATGTCTATTACACACAGCCCTATGGATGATGCACTGCGATGGTCTGTAACTGAGCGCCTAATTGCCACACCCAGACTATTGTCACATGGGAGATGAGAAGGCGGTGTCCTGTTCATACTATTGAGCCTGATGGCCACACCCAAGGCATGGGGGCCTGATGGCCACACCCAAGGCATGGGGGCCTGATGGCCACACCCAAGGCATGGGGGCCCGATTGCCGCACCCAAGGCATGGGGGCCCGATTGCCGCACCCAAGGCATGGGGGACCGATTGCCGCACCCAAGGCATGGGGGACCGATTGCCGCACCCAAGGCATGGGGGACCGATTTCCGCACCCAAGGCTTGGGGGCCCCATTGCCACACCCAAGGCATGGGGGACCCATTGCCGCACCCAAGGCATAGAAGCCCGATTGCCACACCCAAGGCATGGGGGCCGATTGTGGAACCCAAGGCATGGGGGCCGATTGTGGAACCCAAGGCATGGGGGCCGATTGCCGCACCCAAGGCATGGGGGACCGATTGCCGCACCCAAGGCATGGGGGACCGATTGCCGCACCCAAGGCATGGGGGACCGATTTCCGCACCCAAGGCTTGGGGGCCCCATTGCCACACCCAAGGCATGGGGGACCGATTGCCGCACCCAAGGCATAGAAGCCCGATTGCCACACCCAAGGCATGGGGGCCCAATGGCCACACCCAAGGCATGGGGGCCGATTGTGGCACCCAAGGCATGGGGGCCGATTGCTGCACCCAAGGCATGGGGGCCGATTGCTGCACCCAAGGCATGGGGGCCGATTGCTGCACCCAACGGCATGGGGGCCCCATTGTCGCACCCAATGGCATGGGGCCCCGATGGCCGCACCCAACGGCATGGGGCCCCGATGGCCGCACCCAACGGCATGGGGCCCCGATGGCCGCACCCAACGGCATGGGGCCCCGATGGCCGCACCCAACGGCATGGGGCCCCGATGGCCGCACCCAACGGCATGGGGCCCCGATGGCCGCACCCAACGGCATGGGGCCCCGATGGCCGCACCCAACGGCATGGGGCCCCGATGGCCGCAACCAAGGCATGGGGCCCCGATGGCCACAACCAAGGCATGGGGCCCCGATGGCTGCACCCAATGACATGGGGGGGGGGCGTTGGCCACATCCGATATTAAATGGCCATTACCAACACATAAAAGCTCAGAAGGCATACCTTGCTCTAAGCGCCTAATAGCGTCACCCACATGAGAGATTAGAAGGCGTGTCTTGCCCTATGCACGTACCGACTTTAAGAAAGTCAGCATTTGCATAGGTTCTGCCCCTCTAGAAGCAGATTGGGGCTTTCAAAGAGCACCGTAAAGGTAAGAGGTAAGAACCAAGATTCCGCATTACATTGATCAGTACGGGGACCTTTTCAGGAATGCCCCACTCAAAAATATTCCTATAAACAATTCTAATGCCAGTTGCCTCTGTAATATCTTCCCCTTTGTCTGCACAGCCGGTTTTGCTGCTGTTGGCGTGCCCCGTACTATAGGATCGCTCTATCCTAAAGGCGGAGACACCAATTTCTAAAGATGGAATGTTTTGGTGGTATTGCCCCGCCCCCGATGTATATGATAAGAATTGCATATCTAGGGAAGGGATACAGGCCATTACATGTGGCAAAGTATGAAATCATTTTAGGAATTCAATGGAAAAAAAAAAAAGTGCAACGTATGGATTAAGTGAAAGTTTACTCTGACATGGTGTTCCCCTTTTAGTGCCCCTAAGTACAACACGGTTTGAGTTATTTTTTTTTTTTTTCTTCTTTACATTTTTAGCTAAAATACAGGCCTGCATGAATAAATCTCAGAAAAAAAAATTATATATATATACACATTTTTTTTTTTTAGAAGTTTAGAAGTTAGAAGTTAGGAGAAACAAGAAAAAAAACTTTACTTAGCGTATCATCATTTTTTTTTTTTTTTAGCGTATCATCATTTTTCACATTATACAAAAAAATTGGGGTAAATATTGTGTTTTTTGTTTTCTTTTTAATTCCTGAAAGTGTTGTTTTTTTTCTTTTTCAAACTGTGTTTGAAAAATTGCTGCACAAATACTGTGTGACATAACAAATTGCAATAAGCACCATTTTATTCACTAGGCTCTCTGATTATTTATATATATATATATATATATATATATATATATATATATATATATATATATATATATATTTATTGTTTGGGTGTTCTGAGTAATTTTCTAGTAATAAAAAATTATGATTTTTTACATGTAGGAGAGGAATGCCAGAATTGGCCTGGTATGAAAGTGGTTAATAAGATTTACTTTTGTGTTAAAAAAAAAAAAGTGTTTGAACCACACATGTGAGGTATCGCCGCGAACGTTAGAGCGAGAGCAATAATTACAGCTCTAGACCTCCTCTGTAACTGTAAAATGGTAACCAGTGAATTTTTTTTAAACCGTAACCAGATTTTTAAGTATCGTAGTTTTGGCGCCATTCCATGAGCGTGCGCAATTTTAAAGCGTGACATGTTAGGTATCTATTTACTCGGCGTAACATCATCTTTCACATTATACAAAAAAATTGGGGTAAATATTGTGTTTTTTGTTTTCTTTTTAATTCCTGAAAGTGTTTGTTTTTTTTTGTTTTTTTTTAATTGCTGCGCAAATACCGTGTGATGTAACAAATTGCAACAGTTGCCAGCTTAATTTGCTAGGGTCTATGCTAAAAAAATAAAAAAAAGGTGTGTGTGTGTGTGTGTGTGTGTGTGTGTGTGTGTGTGTGTGTGTGTGTGTGTGTGTGTGTGTGTGTGTGTGTATATATGTATATATGTATATATATATATATATATATATATATATATATATATATATATATATATATATATATATATATATATATATATAATATAATATAAAAAAAAAACTAAACACACATTATATATATAATATATAAAAAAACTAAAACGCACATTATATATATATAATATATATATATATATAATATATAAAAAAACTAAACGCACATTATATATGTGTGTGTGTGTGTTTAGGGGTTTTGAGTAATTTTCTAGCAAAAAAAAAAAAAAATGTATGATTTTTACATGTAGGAGAGGAGTGCCAGAATTGGCCCAGCGTGGAAGTGGTTAATAAGATGATTTAGGCTGATGGCATTTACATACATAAAAAAGAAAAAAAAAATCCTAATAGGACAAAGTGTTCCCGATAACCATTGTACTTTAGCTATTCATCACCTGGCCGGTCAGCTGCGTACAATGGGGCGGGCGTGTCCCCGCGGTCACACAGCCAGGAAGGTTGGCACAGGTTGGGTAATCAGTTCCTCTGTATATTCTTTGGGCACGGCCATGTTTGCCATTGACAGGCGTGATGGGCCGGCTTCACACCACGCTAAGGGGAGCCGCCACCAAACTGATTTCAGACGCCTTTGTCTAATCATCGGGTGGAGTAATGTTTGAGAAGGTGATTTCCTTTTTTATTTATTTTTTTTATTTATTTTTTTAGATATTGATTTACTGTCCCAAGAACGACGTTGACTGTATCTGTGTAGGGCTCATTCGCACCACAACACATCCGTTAACACAATGCGCGTTGCGTTTTCAGTAATGTGAACGCATTGTGCTGAAAAAGTGGCGCATGCTGTACTTTTTTTCAGTGCCGGGCAAATGCAACACGCTGGTGTGCACTTTGTTAATAAGGAACCATTATTTTTTTACTTAGAACCACTGCCAGGTCACACGAGGCAGATTTATCTTAACTTCCTGTCCCAGAGACGCAACATAAAGTTAGTCAGTGGAACAGGTGTACCCCAATGGATGGTTTCCCCCAGGGCTATCTTTAATATTGATTGGACCCTGGGCAAACTTTTTCTTGGGCCCTCCTAAATCAGATTATCAACTATTTGCGGGCACAAGGGGCAGATGCCTTGGGCCCGACAAAAATGATTGGGCCTGGGCAGCAGTCCCTTTTGCCCTGTGTTAAATATGGCCTTGCAAGGGTCATCTTTAATATTGATCGGGCCCTCCAAAATCTGCTTATCAACTATTTGCGGGCAGTGCAGGCTCAAGGGGCAGCTGCCTTGGGCCCCACAACAATGACTGGGCCCGGGGCAGCTGCCCCTTTTGCCCTGGTGTTAAAGACGGCCCTGCATGTGGGTGTTCCCTATGTAAATGCACCCTACCTAGGAACACACACTCTTCCAGGCTGACAACCACCCATCAAAGCATTTTTGATATTTGCATAACTCCTCCCACTGCTTGCATCAGGGCTGTGAGCTCCGGAGAGGAGTACTGGTGATTTTTTTTCAGGGATATGGAAACTGAAAGGGTTATGCGAAGTGTGGCCCTTGCAGAACTACAAGTCCCATGAGGAATAGCAAGACTCTGACAGCCACAAGCATGACACCCAGAGGCAAAGGCATTGGAGGTCCACAGTTTGCATATCACTGAGCCCTTTCCTCCCCAGCTTGACGGTCCCTGACCCGCCCCTTGATTTCGGTTCTGTCAATCATGGAGGGTTGGCGTCACATGTGGGTGGTCTGTGTCCAGAAACAGCCAGCCTAGGAACACGCACCCATAAAGGGTATTTTGATATGCACTGTTTGCATCAGGGCTGAGGGTTCTTGAGTGGAGTACTGAGGCCGGGTAATGTGATGTTTTCAGGAAGTTATGTACAGAATCCTGCCAGCCTCTCCCACCAGCCCCTCTCACCAGCTATGATCTGCCTGCATGGCATACAGAATGGAAATACCTGGAATGAAAGTGAGGGAAATTCCAATATTTTGAGTGGTCACCAGAACAAGAATAGAGGGGAAACCAGGGCCATCCTTAACACGGGACAAAAGGGCAGCTGCCGCAGGCCCATTGTTTTGGAGCCCAAAGCAGCTGCCCCTTGAGCCCCGCACTGCCTGCAAATAGAATAGTTCAAAAGCGGATTTGGGGGGGCCCAAGAAAATGTTCGCCCAGGGTCCAATCAATATTAAAGATGGCCCTGCCCACGTGATGCTGAGCCTTCGTGATTGGAAGAACTGAAATCCAATGAATGAACGGGGCGGGCCAGGGACAGTCAGGCTGAGGAGGAAAGTCCTGATGCTAACAGTGGCAGGAGCTATGTAAATATTAAAAAGCCTTAATGGGGGTGGATGCCAGCCTGGAGGAGTGGGCGTTCCTAGGCTGCATTGGTAACGCCCACATGTGATGCTGAACCTTCATGATTGGAAACACTGAAATCCAATGAAAGGGGTGGGCCAGGGCCGGTCAGGCTTGGGGGGGAAAGAGCTAGAATGATGCCAGACGTTCTCCAGCCAGGAAATGAGGCGGGGCTCTATCTGACTTGCTGCAGCTTCTAATGCACATTGTAAGAAGCTCACAGTGTGCAGTGAAATCGGAGTAAGCCATTTCAGTCTAGGAGAGGAGCCGGTACAACTGGAGGGAAGGACGGAGGTCAGATTTAACATGGAAGCTGATAACTCTCTCAAATGCGTTCGTCATCACAACATTACTGGTATCAGTTTCACCGCTGTGTACGGGTGCACAGATTTGTATTTTAGCTCATTTGTTGGTACTTTGCTGTTGTCGGTGGGCGCACGCGCAGTCACATCATGAACAGAAGTCTCATTGCAGGATGAGAGAAGTGCGTACAGGCTGCAGCCCTTTGTCTTAGCAACCGTCTGGCTGGTTATGGCCTGTACATGACGAGATCTTGGCTGATTTCCGGACGAGTGGTGGAAAAGTACTGAGACGGCTCAATGCGGGGACCTTGGCTCTGACTCGGCTGTGTTTGTTTTGCAGTTGAGAAACAGAAGTTGGTATGTGAGCGAGATGAGGACTTTCAAAGAAAACTCAACATGTGCTTCCACCAGTAAATACTTCAAGGTTTTCTTAAAGGGAACAGATTTGTCTTTTTTTTTCGTCATGTAAAAAAAACAAAAAAAAAAATGGTTAAAGAGAACCTGTCCCCTTGTCCATTCAGTGAAGGAACATCTCCTCCTCACCAGCATACAGTGCATTTACTGTATACTATACAGACAAAGGTCTGTGAACATCTGGCCTTCAAATCTATAAGTTTGTTGGGCATATCTTTCCAAGCCCGCTTTATAGCTCTACCAGCCTCTGCTCTTCTAGGAAGGCCTTCCGCAAGATTTTGGAGGGTGTCTTGGGAAATTTGTGCCCACTGATCCTAAAGAAGTTTGGTGAGGTTACGTACTGATGTTGGATGAGAAGACCTGGCTCGCAGTCAGCATTCCAATTCGTCCCAAAGGTGGTCAGTAGGGTTGAGGTCAGGGCTCTGTGAAGCCATTCAAGTTCCTCTGCACCCAAATGTCAAACCACATCTGTATGTAGTTGGCCACCATTAACAAGCTCACAATTGGGGCTTCAGTTCATCCCAAAGGTGTTCAGTCGGGTTGAGGTCAGGGCTCTGTGAAGGACACTCAAGCTTATGCACACCAAACTGGTCAAACCGTGTCTTTATGTAGTTGACCACCATTTATGAGGTCAGGTACTGTTGTATGAGAAGCCCTGGCTCACAATTGGGGTTTCAGTTCACCCCAAAGGTGTTCAGTAGGGTTGAGGACAGGGCTCTGTGATGGCCACTCAAGTTCCTTAAGATTAAACTGGCCAAATCATGTCTTTATGGCTTTGTACGAAGGGGTACAGTCATGGTGGAAGAGAAAAGGGCCTCCACCAAACTGTAACCAAAAGGTTGGAAGAGGACAATTTGTCTAAAAATTTCTTAAAGTGGTTGTACACCCTGTACAACCACTTTTACCTACAGGTAAGCCTATATTAAGGTTTACCTGAAGGTGCTGGAAATATCTCCTAAACCTCCACGGTTTAGGAGATGTTTACAATAAAGCTGTGCGCCAATGTCTACGGCGCACTTTAGAAAGGGCAGATCATGCCGTTTCTAAAGGGGGTCATGCCGTGACTGGCGGCTCCCGCACGCAGAGTGATGTCACGCAACTCCAGCCAGTCGCAGAGCTGAAGTTCATGGCCCCGGAATGAAGAGGGGCGAAGATGGACGCTTGCTAGTGGGGACAGCAGTGACGTTGCAGGCTTTGTTTTCAGGTAAGTGACACTTAATGGGCTACTATGCATAGTAGCCCATTATACTTTACCTTTTGTAGGGAAATAAAGAGGAAGTAAAACCCATCATGGTTTACTTTCTTCTTTAATATTCTATAGAATTAACAGAACTGGAAACACCTGAACTCAATCATTTAGAGGGGGTGTCCACACTAAAGTTTCTTCACACCAAACTGGCCAAACCATGTCTTTGTGGAGCTGGCCACCATTTATGATTGCAGGTACTGATGGGAAGGGTGGGAAGACCTGGCTTGCAATCAACGTTCCAATTCATTCTAATGGTGGTCGGTAGGATTGAGGCCACGGCTCTGTGCAGGATGCTCGAGGTCCTCCACATCAAACTGGTCAAACCATATCTTTTATGGAGCTGACCACCATTTGTGAAGTCAGGTACTGATGTATGAGAAGACCTGATCATGTTGCATAAGAAGATCTGGCTTGTAATCAATATTCCAATTCATCCTAAAAGTATTCAGTAGGGTTGAGGGATCTGTGCAGGCCACTCAAGTTCCTCCACAATAAGCTAGTCAAACCACGTCTTTATGGAGCTTGCCACCATTTATGAGGACAGGCACTGATGTTGTATGAAAAGACTTGGCTTGCAACCACAGTTCCAATTAATTCTAAAGGTGTTGAGTAGGTTTGACGTCAGGGATCTGTGCAGGACACTCCACTCGACTTCCTCCACACCATCCTAGTCATACCATATCTTTTATGGAACTGGCTTTGTGTCATGCTGGAACAGAAGAGGATCTTCCCTAAACTGTTCCCACAAAGTTGGACGTGCACAACTGTATAAAATGTCTTTTTATGATGTAGTATTAACTGTACCTTTCACTGGAAACGTCTGAACTGAGTGGGCTGTCTACATAAAGGTTGAATTTGCTTTCCGGGCTTCTTGTATGGAAGGGCTTTAGCAGCCAAGGTATATTTAAGTTGTTAAAGGTTTAAGGCTTTTATTTTTATAATGCTCTTTAGAAATAAGATCTGTAATTCAAAACCTTCAGTGCATTCGCCTATACGGCAAGTTCAGACAGATTCTGTATCTTTAAGACACGAAAAAAGTCAATTGTATTTGAGTGGACCTCTAGTCGAGATTTTTTTTTTATGGAAAAGCTTAGAACTTTAGGGCAACCTTACCACCCCACCTAGGTGAACTTGTTGGACATCTTATTTTCGAAACCATGACCATGAAAAAGGAGTTGCACCCCTATTAAGGATATAACATCCCCCACTCTTCTGTAAAGGCTTTCCACAAGACATTGGAGGGTGTCTAGAGGAATTTGTGCCCATTGAGTCAAATAAACATTTTGTGAGATCAGGTACTGATGTTGACATGGTTCGCCAATGGGACTAGTTCTGGATGGAGCACTATTCTACGTCTGAAGGGAAGAACCAAGTCTGTGATCACAGTTAATCCCTTAACCACTACTGGAATGTCATAGCGTAATGTATGTAAATAAACTCTTAATTTTGTGTATAAAGCCGGAACCCGCTGCAGCATAGACCGGGACTGAACGCAATCAATATGTTTAGATTTCTTAAAATTGGATGGACATCAAGCTCCACATTTGTTCCCCATTTAGCGTCCTTCATTCTTCTATAAAACATATGGAGCGTGTTTGCTGAACCTGGATGCAGCATGTTGAAGTGTAGTATGAAAGGAATCCCACTTTTCAAGAGGTCCCTCATACTGAAGGAAGAGTTCAATCTGAGCGGAAAAAAATGGACACAACCAAAAATATTTGCGATATGTGGCTGCCCCCCATAGGGTTTACCTATTGTGCACATAATATGGCTTTACCGCAACACATTATATGTTGACATGTGCAATTCAATGCAATTGCCTAGGTGACTCCGTGCCCCCCTAGACCGCTCTGTACCAGTTCCCCAGTAAGAAGACCTAGGGCTATCCAAATCTCTGAGGATTAGCAGACAGAAACAATAGGTGACTCAATTAACAATGGGAATTCACACCTAGGAGGCACACAATGGGGAAATGATACCATGAGAGAAGGACATCTTTAGTAAACAGATTATAGCAGGTGACCACAGCATTATTATTATTATTATACACGATTTATATAGCGCCAACAGTTTACGCAGCGCTTTACAATGTATAGGGGGGACAACACAATTACAGTACAGTTCAATACAAAAGGTATAGGAGGGCCCGGCTCGTAGAGCTTACATTCTAAAGGGAGGGGGGTGGTGGTACAAAAGGTCATAGCTGCAGAGAATGATTTGATGGGGGTGGCTCTGGGACAGTTGTTGTTAGGTGTTTGTGGGATAGGCTTCCCTGAAAAAAAGAGTTTTCAGGGATCTCCTAAAGGTGGACAGGGTAGGGGCTGATCGGACAGACTGGGGCAGGGAGTTCTAGAGGATGGGAGAGGCTCTGGAGAAGTCTTGAAGGCGAGCATGGGAGGATGTAACAAGGGAGCTATAAAGCAGGAGGTCCTGGGAGGAGCGGAGGGGACGATTTGGGCGATATCTGCAGATGAGGTTGGTGATTTAGATGGGGGCGATGTTGTGGATGGCTTTGTATGTTCTGGTTATCATTTTGAATTTTACACGGTGGGGTAGGGGAAGCCAGTGAAGGGATTGGCAAAGAGGGGCGGCAGTCACAGATCGAGTATCAGGTTGTTTTTAGTTGATTATATTAACATCTGATTTGAGTCTCACAGTCTAGGAGGGCGTGAAGCAGTCATTGCTGGTTTGGGCAAAAAGGTCCCAAATCTGTATCCAGGTCCTAGGTTCCCAGAGTCTGTGTTTCGGGGTTACAAGCAGTCACATGCAGACATGAAACTTGGAGCGCCCCTATTGGTTCACAAGGTAATTTGTTTTCCTTATTCCTGATCATCCAAAATCACCCTCTACTTCGGGACTGAGATACCAGCTCGGAGATGACACAATCATGTAAAATCCTGGTGCTTGGGGAGAGAAGATTGATGACATCAGCCAACTGATGACATCATCTCAACCTAGGCAAAGTCACCGGACTTGAGGACAAGGATGGCTTTTTATGGATAAAAGGTGGGAGCTTCTCTGAAACATTATACTGTCATTGTACAGGGGGGGACATATTAGGAATTGTAAAGTTCCACCTTAAATAAGGACAGCAGAGAGAAGCATTCAAGTAAGTCTCCTTGGCGTCTTTGGTACAGACCGAATACTTAAGCTCGCAATATCTTGGCAGAGCCAACTAGCAGGATGTCTGGGAATTTTCAAGATAGAAGGATAGAGTTACCAGTTTTTATGAATTATGAAAATGTGTCATTGCCAAGACAACTAGATGGAACGGCGGTTCCGCTCCCAGGCCTGGCAGCAGCACTCCGCCGTTCCATTCATTAATGTAAGATGACGGATGAACCCACGGGAGTCTTCCTCAACCATTTTATCTTTTTGTGTTTGTCAAGAGCTCAGCCATTAGCTCACACTAATTTATTAAGATTATGCACTTGGGTCTCCGTAGTTGTATGTTCAGCCATGGAAGAAACTTTGTTCCTTCAGCCATAAGCTGTGGGGGGGGGAGAGGAAACGGTGCCTCCAGGACACTTGAAATCACGAGGCCCTATTTTTGGCTGTTGTAGGCTCACCATATTCTACGGCCCCGATTCATTAAGCTGCAATAGATTATAAGACATACTAAACGGACATATGATAATACCGAGGCCACTTTAGCATGCCTTAAAGGCACAGTCCACCTTTTCCAACTATTTAATAAATGCACCCATTTGATATAATAACGTTTTATCGTCATCCAAATATTCGTAAAGGGTGCAGTCTACTGATTCACCCAATTTTGTAGTTCTGAAAATGTAACTGCTCAAAAAGAACTACTGCCTCGCCAAGACATTGCGAAAAAACATCAGTTTGCTGGTCTTGAGGTCAAAATTTTGGATAGAATACAAAATAGTTAACACACCATCACTGACGCATCGGAAAGTAAGAGGAATACTCTCCAATTGAGGGGAAGTCCCTGCTTAGAAACTGGTCCATTGGAAAATTTCCCTTCCGTTCTGGGGACAATCATAAAGTTTTGAATTTCCCATGACTTCCACGCCTACTGAGGACCAAGAACATGAAGGAGGAATAATATCTTTTAAAAAGAAAAAACTCTCCTTGAGATCTATAGATTTAGGCCTACCAAGTAGCCTCCTAAGCCTTGTTTTGGAGACAACCATAACATTTCAAATTCCTCGTAGATTCTATGCCTACTGAGGGCCCAGAAGTTTGAATTTCCCATGACTTCCATGCCTACTGAGAAGAACATGAAGGAGGACTAATATCTTTTAAAAAAAAAAACTCTCCGCATCTTGAGATCTATAGATTTAGGCCTACCAAGTAGCCTCCTAAGCTAAGTTTTTTCCCTTCCAATAGTGGTGGGAAGGAGTTTACCACCACTATTGGAAGAATACCCTTACTACTTGTTTTGGAGATAACCATAACGTTTCAAATTCCTCTTAGCTTCTATGCCTACTCAGGGCCCAGAACATGCTAGATGAATAATATCTTTAAAAAGACTTCCCTGCACCTTTTGATTGGTATATTGATCATCTTCCAAAAGACTACATAGCACCTTGGAAGCTATTGAATTGGCCTACAAAGTAACCTCCTAAGCAGAGCCTTCCCTCGCTACAGAATATTTAACACACCATCACTGACGCATCAGAAAGTAAGAGGAAAACTCTCCAATTGAGGGGAAGTCCCTGCTTAGAAACTGGTCCATTGGAATATTTCCCTTCCGTTTTGGGGACAATCATAAAGTTTTGAATTTCCCATGACTTCCACGCCTACTGAGGACCAAGAACGTGAAGGAGGAATAATATCTTTTAAAAAAAACCTCTCCGCATCTTAAGATCTATTGATTTAGACCTACCAAGTAGCCTCCTAAGCCAAGTTTTCCCTCAACAGAAGGAGTTTCCCACCACTATTGGAAGAATACCCTTACTACTTGTTTTGGAGACAACCATAAAGTTTCAAATTCCTCGTAGCTTCTATGCCTACTGAGGGCCCAGAGGTTTGAACTTCCCATGACTTCCACGCCTACTGAGAAGAACATGAAGGAGGAATAATATCTTTAAAAAAAAAAAATCTCTCCGCATCTTGAGATCTATTGATTTGGGTCTACCAAGTAGCCTCCTCAGCTAAGTTTTCCCTCAACAGAAGGGGTTTCCCACCACTATTGGAAGGATACCCTTAACTTGTTTTGGAGACAATCATAAAGTTTGAATTTCCGATGACTTCCACGCCTACTGAGGACCAAGAACGTGAAGGAAGAATAATATCTTTAACAAAAAAATCTCTCTTCATCTTGAGATCTATTGATTTGGGTCTACCAAGTAGCCTCCTCAGCTAAGTTTTCCCTCAACCGAAGGAGTTTCCCACCACTATTGGAAGACTACCCTTACTACTTGTTTTGGAGACAACCATAACATTGTCAAATTCCTCGTAGCTTCTATGCCTACTGAGGGCCCAGAAGTTTGAACTTCCCATGACTTCCATGCCTACTGAGAAGAACATGAAGAAGGAATAATATCTTTATAAAAAAAATAAAAACTCTGCACATCTTGAGATCTATTGATTTGGGTCTACCAAGTAGCCTCCTCAGCTAAGTTTTCCCTCAAAAGGAGTTTCCCACCACTATTGGAAGGATACCATTACTACTTGTTTTGGAGACAATCATAAAGTTTGAATTTCCAATGACTTCCACGCCTACTGAGGACCAAGAACATGAAGGAGGAATAATATCATCTTTTAAAAAAAACCTCTCTGCATCTTGAGATCTATTGATTTAGGCCTACCAAGTAGCCTCCTAAGCTAAGTTTTCCCTTCCAATAGTGGTGGGAAGGAGTTTCCCACCACTATTGGAAGAATAGCCTTACTACTTGTTTTGGAGACAACCACAACATTGTCAAATTCCTCGTAGCTTCTATGCCTACTGAGGGCCCAGAACATGCTAGATGAATAATATCTTCAAAAAGACTTCCCTGCACCTTTTGATTTATATTGACCATCTTCCAAAAAGTCTACTTAGCACCTTGGAAGCTATTGAATTGGCCTACAAAGTAACCTCCTAAGCAGAGCCTTCCCCTCGCCAGAATGACTTTCCCACCACTTGCACCTGCAACCTCTCACCATGGCAACCCGTACAAAAACACAAACAAATATGAGGAGGAAGCTGTAAATGCGGCAACTGAATTGGCCCTCGCCGTAGCAACCAAAGTAAACAGGCACTCCCAGGAAGTCAATCGTGGGCCGTTGTGACACAAACCACACCAGCGGAATCTCGTAAAAAGGAGAAAAAGTCTTTAGAATAGGTTCAAGATAAAAGAAAAAAAAAAAAAAAACTGTTGCGGAATCTGTTAAGAAAATCAACGTAGCGGAATAAAAACATTGTTTTGGAATGCAGAAGGCTAAAAGCGCCCCTTTTTGTAGTCGTACTTTGTACCTTCGCCCAGAGATGGTCCTGACATTCCAGAGGAGAAGGGAGGGACAAGAAAAACACGGCTAACTTCACGCAGCAGCTAAAAGTCTCCCAAACTTGTCACCATGTCCCCCAGTCAAAGAGATGTTGTCTCCGGGAAACGGGCATTCCCGGACCTCCTTAAGGTCCCATTCACACCAGCCTGGGCCCCCGTGGGGCATCGACCCAGCATTGCATTAAGTCAGCCCATTGATTTGAATGGGCCACCCAACGTACCACCAACAGGCCAAAGACGGTGCATGCAGCATTTTAGGCTGCAAGGCACATCAGCTGGCAAGGTGCATTGGAGATGGAATTCAGAACTCGGGTTGTCCTAGCGACACCTACCCATCGAGGCATTTTGATATTTGCATAACTCCTCCCAGGAACCAGCCCGCTGTTTCCATCAGGGCTGAGAGGAGTACTGAGACCCTGGAACTCAGCACAGGGATGGTGAGAACCCCTCATAATGGGCACAGCAAGTGTACAGACCCGGGAACTCAGCACAGGGATGGTGGAAACCCCACATAATGGGCACAGCAGGTGTACAGACCCGGAAACTCAGCTCAGGGATGGTGGGAACCCCTCATAATGGGCACAGCAAGTGTACAGACCCGGGAACTCAGCACAGGGATGGTGGAAACCCCTCATAATGGGCACAGCAGGTGTACAGACCCGGAAACTCAGCTCAGGGATGGTGGGAACCCCTCATAATGGGCACAGCAGGTGTACAGACCCGGGAACTCAGCACAGGGATGGTGGGAAACCCCTCATAATGGGCACAGCAGGTGTACAGACCCGGAAACTCAGCTCAGGGATGGTGAGAACCCCTCATAATGGGCACAGCAAGTGTACAGACCCGGAACTCAGCACAGGGATGGTGGAAACCCCTCATAATGGGCACAGCAGGTGTACAGACCCGGAAACTCAGCTCAGGGATGGTGGGAACCCCTCATAATGGGCACAGCAGGTGTACAGACCCGGGAACTCAGCACAGGGATGGGCGTCCGCAGGTAGGGGCAAGGGGGGGCAAGTGCCCCCCCCCCCTGGAATCAGGGATCGGATCAGGAGTTTGTTCCCCACTCAGTCTTTATCCTAGTGCTGGCGGCCGGCCCTGTCCTCACCCAGAATGAAAACGGGTCTTGCCAGCTGCTGGCCATAATGGACATCCTACTGGCATGCAAGGTACCGTACTGAGCATTACACACACCACTGGGACATAGGGGCACTTGAGGGACTGCAGACAGGGCTAGGGGTCCCTCTCTCTGTCACCCCCTCTATCTCTGTCAGCCCCTCTGTCTTTTTCACCCCCCTCTCTCTGTCACCCCACCCTCTGTCTCTCTGTGTCACACTCCTCTCTCTCTGTCAACCCCCCCCGTCTCTCTGTGTCACACTCCTCTCTCTCTGTCAACCCCCCCCGTCTCTCTGTGTCACACTCCTCTCTCTCTGTCAACCCCCCCCGTCTCTCTGTGTCACACTCCTCTCTCTCTGTCAACCCCCCCCCGTCTCTCTGTGTCACACTCCTCTCTCTCTGTCAACCCCCCCCGTCTCTCTGTGTCACACTCCTCTCTCTCTGTCAACCCCCCCCGTCTCTCTGTGTCACACTCCTCTCTCTCTGTCAACCCCCCCCCGTCTCTCTGTGTCACACTCCTCTCTCTCTGTCAACCCCCCCCGTCTCTTTCTGTCACACTCTCTCTCTCTGTCACTCCTCTCTCTCTCTCTCTCTCTCTCTCTCTGTCACTCCTCTCTCTCTCTCTGTCACTCTCTCTCTCTCTCTCTCTCTCTCTCTCTCTCTCTCTCTCTCTCTCTCTCTCTCTCTCTCTCTCTCTCTCTCTCTCTCTCTCTCTCTCTCTCTCTCTCTCTCCCACCACATGTATGCAGTCTCTTGGGCCATGTATACAGTCTCTGGTCATCTCTGGTGCCATGTCCGCAGTCTCTTACACTCTCTTGAGCCATGTATGCAGTCACTGACAGTCTCTTGGGCCATGTCTGCAGTCTCTGACTGTCTCCTGTACTACGTCTGCAGTCTCTGACCGTGATAATGTTGAAAAGGGTCAGAGCATGGGTGACCTTAAAATTATTAATTATTAAAAGTTCTGCCGGCGCCCATGGGCACAGGGATCGTGGGAACCCGTCATATTGTGCACAAAAGGTGTACAGACCCAGGAACTCAGCACAGGGATGGTGGGAACCCCTCATAATGGGCACAGCGGTGTACAGACCCGGGAACTCAGCACAGGGATGGTGGGAACCCCTCATAATGGGCACAGCGGGTGTACAGACCCGGAACTCAGCACAGGGATGGTGGGAACCCCTCATAATGGGCACAGTGGGTGTACAGACCCGGGAACTCAGCCCAGGGATGGTGGGAACCCCTCATAATGGGCACAGCGGGTGTACAGACCCGGGAACTCGGCACAGGGATGGTGGGAACCCCTCTTGATGGGCACAGTCGATATGTGAACCCAGGAACTCGGAGCAGAGATGTCCCCCATAGGGCCTCCAAGAGATATATAAGGATCTCTCCAGTCTCCACCAAGCACTGAGACACCATTTTTGGGTGGACTGGCCTCTCCTCTCGCGGCTCCTCTCGCGGCTTCCATCTTTGCTGCCTCGTCAGAAGTCCATCTCGGCTCATCGTATCTCAGACATGAGAGGCCGCGGCTCTTTGCCAGAACAGCTGTGGTCGGCGATTTTTTTTTTTTTGGAAGCCTTCGGTGGTTTGGGGCCCCGGTAGAGGGGAGAAGAGATTTTCGCCATGAAACTGTAACTCTTCCGGATCTGACATCTCTAAGAATAAAACTGATTATTTATTTTTTTTAAAGTCTTTCTGGCGGGGGGTCCCGGAGGAGACTTGGATCTCGCTATTAATAGAGACGGATCGGGCGAAACGCGACTGGATTTCCACGTTTGCCGGGTCCTGCGGGGGGGGCGGCGGCGGCGCAGACAGTATCAAATCTATACTAAGACGTGGGAAGTGCAGCCTGGGACACAGAGCAGTGCAGGAGGCAAAGAATGGAGAACTTGTTCTTGTAGAGCCATTCGTCGGTCAATATTTCTGGTGGGAGGAGCCGATGAGGCGCCATGTTGGGTACCTGGTAGCCCCTATGCGGCCCCAGTGCCCACCTGACCTCAAATAATGCCACTCTGTAATCTTTACTGCTTCATTCATTACTGTAAATGTTTAAGTGCGAGCAGTGAATGTATCGGAATCTGACTGGTGAGTGAGAAGCAGCACAAGGAGCCAATCAGTTCAGGTGCTGGCAAGAAGCACGCAGGAGGAGAGAGCAGAGTGACGGAGCAATGAGCTCAAGTGAATATTTCTGGCCATCAGACTGAGGACATCCAGTGGCTGAAAAATGTACCGCAGGAGACATCTCTGGATTGCAGGTAAATATTACTGGCCGCCAGACTGAGGGCATCTAGAGACAGAATAAAGGTACTGCATGGGACATCTCTGGATTGAAGGTGAATCCAGACTGGGGGCATCTAGTGGCAGAATAAAAGTACTGCAGGGGACATCTTTGGATTGAAGGCGAATATTGCTGGCCATCAGACTGAGGACATCTAGTGGCAGAATAAAGGTACTGCAGGGGACATCTCTAGATTGAAGGTGAATCCAGACTGGGGGCATCTAGTGGCAGAATAAAAGTAGTGCACGGGACATCTCTGGATTAAGGTGAATATTGCTGGGCATCAAACTGAGGACATCTATTGGCCATCAGACTGAGGACATCTAGTGGCTAAAAAATGTACCGCAGGAGACATCTCTGGATTGCAGGTAAATATTACTGGCCGCCAGACTGAGGGCATCTAGTGGCAGAATAAAGGTACTGCAGGGGACATCTCTGGATTGAAGGTGAATATTGCTGGCCATCAGACTGAGGACATCTAGTGGCTGAAAAAATGACTGCAGGGGACATCTCTGGATTGAAGGTGAATCCAGACTGAGGGTATCTAGTGGCAGAATAAAAGTAGTGCAGGGGACATCTCTGGATTAAGGTAAATATTGCTGGCCATCAGACTGAGGACAGCTATTGGCCACCAGACTGAGGGCATCTAGTGGCAGAATAAAGGTACTGCATGGGACATCTCTGGATTGAAGGTGAATATTGTTGGCTATCAGACTGAGGACATCTAGTGGCTGAAAAATGTACTGCAGGGGACATCTCTGGATTGAAGGTGAATATTGCTGGTCATCAGATCGAGGACATCTATTGGCTGAAAAATGTACTGCATGGGACATCTCTGGATTGAAGGTGAATCCAGACTGGGGGCATCTAGTGGCAGAATAAAAGTAGTGCAGGGGACATCTCTGGATTGACAGTGAATATTGCTGGTCATCAGACTGAGGACATCTATTGGCAGAATAAAGGTACTGCAGGGGACATATCTGGATCAAAGGGGAATATTGCTGGCCATCAGACTGAGGACATCTAGTGGCAGAATAAAGGTATTGCATGGGACATCTCCGGATTGAAGGTGAATATTGCTGGCCATCAGACTGAGGACATCTAGTGGCAGAATAAAGGTACCTCATAGGACATCTCTGGATTGACGGATATTGCTGGTTATCAGACTAAGGACATCTAGTGGCAGAATAAAAGTAGTACAGGGGACATCTCTGGAATGAAGGTGAATATTGCTGGCCACCAGACTGAGGACATCTATTGGCCACCAGACTGAGGGCATCTAGTGGCAGAATAAAGGTACTGCATGGGACATCTCTGGAATGAAGGTGAATCCAGACTGAGGGTATCTAGTGGCGGAATACTTGAGTAAAGGGAAGTCCCAGGTACTGGGGGCACGTGACTCGCAACACTTCCTGGCTTGTGGCAATGCTTCTGATTGGCTGTTCAGCCACCCAGGGTTGTCACATGGGGGGTAGGGAGAGATCCCGCACCATCGTCATCACCTTATTACAAGTAGCTGCGGTTTAACAGAGTCTACCCTGAAATATTTGATAGGAGTCATTGGGAATAATGGGCTCCGGAGATGATGAACTCACGCGATTGGCCGCGGGGAGGGGGGGCAGTAAAACCGCACCCAAACCGAGGCTCTGGGCGTTTTTTGCTGAGTTTGTCGCCTGTAGAGTCGCCCGTATAAATAACGATCGGGCGTGAACGGGTGTAAAAATAAACCCGTAAGACCGCGGCTCTCGCTTTTCACCACCGCCATCAATCTGGACGCATTAGCTCATGTAAACTGCGCGCAACGCGGCGGCTTAACTGCAGAATTGACCTCAAATCCCTCAAATTAGCGCACGGAGAGGATGGAGTCGGTCGCAAATTCTTCCATTTTTGGGAGAAAGTTCAGCCCTGCCGTAATTTATTTTTTTTCCTACGTGTAAATGGTATTATTCGGAGGCCAGACCGCCGCCCCCGCCGCCTCCGCATGTAATTGAGGTCCAGGCCTGGCAAACGCCAAAATGAATCAGCGCCGACCCGGCGAGGTGACAGGAAGATTATCACGTTGGCTCTGTGAAAGATGGAGGTTGTCGGCGGGGGGGGGTATTATGAGTCACCGCGGTTAGTCACCAGAGCGCCCGCTCTAATCTGCGTCTCTTTGGCACGGGAGGGGGGGAGGGGATGGCGAGGAGACACAAGAGGCATTGTTACCATCCCTGTAACGGGCCGGGCCCACATCTGGACGCTCGATTAGTAATCTGGAATGAGGTCAGCCAAAATCTTTTGATGGGTTTTTAATCGGAAAACAGGCCCCGTCCAAAAGGGCTTCATTTTGGGGGCACAGCGCTCCTCTGAAAAAAGCCTTGTGTGTTTTAACCCCTCGGAAGGCAGCAGCACCGTGTACATTTTGTTCCATGCGAATAGGGGCAAATCCAAATGTTATTAGGCTATTTTCTGGCCAGGTCGAATGTTATTCATTGATAGAGCGCAGCAAGAAAATGCTGCATTAGATGGAGCTGATGATCCTGTAACAGCTTATTTTCTTTGATCGCTGGCTCCATCTAGTGGCCATAATGCAAATAGAGGTCTGCGATTGGTTTTAGATGTTTAGGTTTAGATGGTTGGTTGGAACAGGCCCCCATCCGAGGAGGGATAATTCCACGGGCCGTGTTTAGGGCTCGCCGCGCCTCTAAAAAAAGTCCCTGGGATGTCTGTTTTATGCCTTGAAAGCCTGCAGCACCACGTGTATGTGGCCGCGCCCCTCGAATGGGCCACATTTTGATGGTGGTACTGAACCCGTGGTATAATTTTTTTAGTCTGAGGTATATACATGTACCAAAAAGGTTGCAAGTTGAACGTTATTCATTCATACAGAAAAAGCTGAATCAGGAAAATACTGTTTTATGGCCACTAGATGGCGCTAGTGATCAAAGTAAATACGTTTATTTTTTATTTTTATTATTATTATTATACAGGATTTATATTTTTTATACCATTGTCGGCTCCATCTAGTGGCAGCATTTTCCTGCTTTACTCTATTCTTTATCTATATATCTATATTATATCTAGATATAGTTATTTATGAATAACATTCGACCTGGAGAGGAAATAGTCTAATAACACTCGCACAGAACAAATGTACAATTTTTGCTAGACTAGCTCTGCAAATTTTTTTCATTAATATACCCCTATTGTGTATTTATTTGGGTAGAGAAAACACCCCTACCTCAGACCAAAAATGATACCACCGGTACCACGTCTGAACGTGGCCTATTCAAGTGAAAAGGGGCGCACCACAACTGAGTATGATGGATGGTGCTGCAGCCTTTCAAGGGTTAAAACAGAAGTCCCTGAGGCTTTTCAGAGGACGCGCCCCGTGGAATTATCCCCCCTTGGACAGGACCTGTTCCGATTTGAAAACTTTATTTGCGTCATGGACACTTTTCTCTCCAGGCTGAATGTTATTCATCGATCAAGTGTAGCATGAAAAAAAAAAAGCATTATGGCCACTAGATGGAGCTGGCGATCATAGTAAATAAGGTGTTATATCATCATTGGCTCCATCTAGTGGCCATAATGCTTTAGTTTTCATGCTACACTTGATCAATGAATAACATTCGACCTGGAGAGAAAATTGTCTAATAACATTCGATTTTGCCCTCATTCACCGAGAACAAATGTACATGCATTTTTTTTGCTAGGTAATGTTTTTTTATAAATACACCCCATAGGAAACTACCAAAAGTGTTAGACTGTCCTAAACCTCTTATACAACCCCTGCATTAATGGATATTCCTTTATTCTTCATGTCTGTGTGCCGGAGGTGGGTCCCTTTCCTACATGCATCGTTCTGAAGGTGGAAAGTTGTGGCCCTAGAGACACCCCCAAAAAAGGGCCCACGGGGGTGGGTTGGGGTGGTAGAGGCCTCCTTATCCACCCCCCCCCCCCCCCCCCCACAGGCTGATGGGTCAGGATTCTTGCCCCTGCCAGGAGGACTCTTCTGCTCCTCACGCGATGTCCATTACTGAGGATTGAGAAATTCTTCTGCCGGAATTTGGGAGAATTTCCATGGCAGCTGGACGCGCTCCAGACTCTGCTTCCCAACCAAGAGGGCCTGTCATCAATTTTTTTTTTTTTTTCCACATATTTCTGTGAACTGGACAAACGCGTGGGCGAGAGATCGCGGTCATCAATTCTGAGATTTACTTCGAATGCCTGAATTTCTAGAAAGCCAGAGAAATATGACTGAGCTGTGCTTACACTTTTTTTCATGAGAGATATATATATAATCTCATTTTTTATTTTATTTTTAATCTTGGTTTACGTTTTTTTTTCCCCCTAAATTTTTTACATCTTTCTTATGTTACTACGTTATGTTTTACATTTTTTACATCTTCTTTTACTTTTTATTTAACATTTTTTTTTTTTTTTTTTTTAAATATTTTTTTTTTTTTTTTTTTTTTATATTATTTTTATTTTTTTTCCCACTTCAGCAAACTCTTTGGAGAGACTTGAATCAACTCTACCGTTCATCTTTGTCCCTTCCCGTTTCCACATCATAGTAGCATTTATCTTTTACCTGTACTTTTTTTTTTATTATTAATATATATTTTATTTTCTTATTTGAATTATTTTTTGAGTCCCTTATACTTCGTACAAAACAGTTTGCATTATACATATGTTCGCAAAATATTATCACCCTCGTCCCCATACTCCCACCCCCTCAACCCACCTTTAAATCTCTCCAAATATTTATAGTCCTGCCCTTTTTATTTTTTCTTATTTTACTTTTCTTTTTACATTTTATTTTACATGATTTTACATATTTTTTTTCCTACATTTTTTTTTTTTTTACATCTTATTTTACTTTTTTTTATTTATTTTTTTAAATGTATTTTTCAATTTTTTTTACATCTTATTTTACTTTTTATTTAAATTTTTATATATATATATTTTCAATTTTTTTTATTTTTTACATCTTGGTTTACTATATTTATTTTTTTTTCCCTACTGTCACTGGTGCACGAAATTGCATAGATGTGGTATGCCGGCGTTGGGGCTGCCATTCAAAACTGAATAACATTTAGTTGCATGCATTTCTAAGGAGCGTTGTATTAAACAGCGTGATATTGCAGTGTATCATTGTGATCAAAAACATTGTCGCTGGATCACGAAATTGCATGAATGTTGTATGCCGGCGTTGGGGCTGCCATTCAAAATGAATGGCATTTAGTTGCGTACGATTTTAAGGAGCGTTGTATTAAACAGTGTGTTACTGCAATGCATCAGTGTGATCAAAAACATTGTCGCTGGATCACGAAATTGCATGAATGTCGTATGTCGGCGTTGGGGCTGCCATTCAAAATGAATGGCTTTTAGTTGCGTATGTTTTTAGGGTACGATGTAATAAACCGCGTGTTACAGCAACGCATCAGTGTGATCAAAAACATTGTTACTGCAACTCATTGTCACAGGTGCATAAAATTGCATAAATGTTGTATGCCGGCGTTGGGGCTGCCATTCAAAATGAATGGCATTTTAGTTGCGTATGTTTTTAAGGAGCGTTGTATTAAACAGCGTATTACTGCAACGCATCAGTGTGATCAAAAACATTGTCACTGGATCACGAATTTGCATAACTGTCGAATGCCGGCGTTGGGGCTGCCATTCAAAATTTAATGACATTTAGTTGCATGCTTTTCTTAGGTGCGTTGCAGTAACACGCAATTTAATACACGCACCATAAAAACATACGCTACTTAATGCCATTCATTTTGAATGGCAGCCCCAACGCCGGCATACGACTTTTATGCAATTTCGTGATCCAGTGACAATGTTTTTGATCACACTGATGCGTTGCAGTAATACACTGTTTAATACATCAGTGTGATCAAAAACCTTGCTACTGCAATGCATCATTGTGATCAAAAACATTGTGACTGATGCACGAAATTGCATAAATGTCATATGCCGGCGTTGGGGCTGCCATTCAAAATGAATGGCATTTAGTTGCGTACGTTTTTAAGGTGCGTGCATTAAATTGCGTGTTACTGCAACGCATCAGTGTGATCAAAAACCTTGTTACTGCAACTCATTGTCACACAAGTGCATAAATGTATGCCGGCGTTGGGGCTGCTATTCAAAATGAATGGCATTTAGTTGCGTACGTTTTTAAGGAGCGTTGTATTAAACAGCATGTTACTGCAACGCATCAGTGTGATCAAAAACATTGTCGCTGGATCACGAAACTGCATAAATGTTGTATGCTGGCGTTGGGGCTGTCAATCAAAATGAATGGCATTTAGTTGCGTGCCTTTTTAAGGTGCGTTTTATTAAACATGCTACTGTTGCGTATAAATGCAATCAAAAACTTTGCTACTGCAATGCATCAGTGGGATCAAAAACATTGTCCCTGATGCATGAAACTGCATAATATTTGTATGCCGGCGTTGGGGCTGCTATTCAAAATGAATGGCATTTAGTTGCGTGCGTATTTAAGGTGCGTTGTATTAAGCAGCGTGTTGCTGCAACACAGTGTGATTAAAAAAAACCTTGTTATTGCAATGCATCAGTGTGATCAAAACAAACCTTGTTATTGCAAAAACATTGTCACTAATGCATGAAATTGCATAATATTTGTATGCCGGCGTTGGGGCTGCTATTCAAAATGAATGGCAATGCAATGCACTGTACTTAGTTGTATTAAGCAGCGTGTTACTGCAACACATCAACGTGATAAAAAAAAAAACCTTTTTGTTGCAACGCATCAGTGTGATCAAAAACATTGTCACTGGTGCACGAAATTGCATAAATGTGGTATGCCGGCGTTGGGGCTGCCATTCAAATTGAATGGCAATGCAATGCGCTGTACTTAGTTGTGTGCGTTTTTTACGGTGTAAAAAGTGCGCCACTGCAACGCATCAGTTTGATCAAAATGTTTTCGAGGTTACCAGACATTCCCCTTTTAATGGTGATGTTTCTTTTTCAGCCCTCGGGACCCCCACCCCCTCCCCCAGCTATTTTCCCAATCCACATTTGTTGGAAGGGTGTCCAGATCTGGCCAAGAATTCCCTTTTAAGCTTTCTTTCTTTGTCAATCACAGGCTGAAGGGCTGAGTTAATTATTTACTCCACACTAGATGGTTATCTGTGTCTGATTACCACCCATCCTGTCCCCGAGGGGGGTCTTCCCCAGGAATTTGGGCCTCTTGGCCATCCCCCCGTCAATGGCCGTCAACACAAACAACACTGCAATTTCCTTTGCCAAACAGCAGCAGGATGAGTCCTCCTTACAGAGGAGGTTAAATAAACTGGACAGTCATGTATAGACAAGGATGAGCTGACCCATTGTTGGCAAAAAAAAAATTGATCTCAATGTTGTGCAAAATCGAAATAAGTCTTAAAATTTTGGAAAATTCAATTTTGTAAAATTTGGTAGATCTTTCGCTTTTATTTTTGGACTATTTAGGCTATTTTTATTTAATCTTAACGTGTTTTATTTTATTTTTTGTGTGTCGTGTGGTTTCTAGAACAGGTATTGAGGGGACGGACACCCCCCCCCCCCCCCATAGGATCACAAACCAATAAAAACTAGGAATGAGCTTGAGCGTCCTCCAAAATCCTTATCTCTAGCCGAACTTGCGCTCTTTTTTTGCTTCGGTAAGCTGCAGGCCCGGTCATTCCTCTTTGTTTAGTGAGCTGAGGAGAGAAAGACCTAACCTGTAGATCGGTGGAGTAAAACAGAGGGAGAGTTTGGCTAGAAATTAGTTCGGAGGACACCTGAGTGTCCAATTGCGTCCAATTTTTTAGTATAGTTCGTATTTCTCTCCTGTCTCCATTGCCCACGTTGATCGTTCTTTGTTGGTTTTCAAAAATTTTTTGAAAGCAATTGTTATTGATCTTTTATTGTTGTGTGAATGGCCAGCCGCTTATACAGTACAGTTGGCCACCCAACGAGAACATGCTGGGCCACCAACTGGTAAGCCATGTCCCCAGACCCAATGCCCAACTGATTTGTATGGCCATTCCCTTATACAGCTGGTCCCCAATGAGGACATGCCGGGCCACCAACAATTAAAGTGGTTGTAAACCCTCAGAGTAAACTTAATCTTATCAAATACTAGATAACACAGGCAGCGATTAGTGAAAGTGCACTTGTGTATTTTTCTTTATCTTTGATGACGTCATGCGCGATTGCACAGTATGTTCTTTCTTTAGCGACATGTATATATGCCGTTTTTTGCATTTCCTGCCTGTCTGTAATTGTGTGTGAGCGAGATTCCCCTCTGAACGGCACAGAGGAGAAGTCTTGCGATGCAGCTTTGATTCCAGTCTTCCCGATACTCCGCCTTGTGACTGAATAAGACGTCACACAGGGGAGCGATACGGCGCATGCGCGGGATTTCGGCAGGGATACTAACTAAGGGCTGAAATTACGTCCGCATAGGCTTCAGAAAACAGAAATAAGAATGGCGCGGACGATACCCGGAAGATACCACAGAATCAAACATCAAAAAAAGTTACTTCTAAAGCTCGTTTCGGAGTAATTCAGATATCTCTTGCTTGGCAACGTAAAAAATAACATTTTAATATTAGAAAATTAAGATTTTGCTGGCGGGGTTTACTTCCTCTTTAAGCCATATCCCCAGAAGCAATTCATAATTGATTTGTAAGGCTGGTCCCTTTTTTATATGGCTGATCACCCAGTGGGGAAATGCGGGGCCACCAACAGTTAAGCCACGCCCCCAGAGAATATTTATAATTGATTTGTATGGGTAGACCCTCAGACAGCTGGTCACCCAATGGTAAGCTGAGTCCCCAGAGCCAATTCAGAATTGATTTGTTTGGCCAGTCCCTTTTTTATATAGCTGATCACCCAATGAGGACATGCTGGGGTCACCAACTGGTAAGCCATGTCCTCTTAGTCAATTCAGAATTGATCTGTATGACCAGTCCCTTTATATGGCTGATCATCCAACGGGGACATACCGGGTTCTCTAGAGTCCATTCAGAAATGACTTGTATGGCTAGTCCTTTATATGGCTGATCAACCAACGGGGACATGCCAGGTTCTCTAGAGTCAATGCAGAATTGATTTGTATGGCCAGTCCCTCTTACAGCTGTTCATCCAATGGGGACATGCCGTGCCAACAACTGGTAAGCCATGTCCTCTAAGTCAATTCAGAATTGATCTGTATGGCCAGTCTCTTATATGGCTGGTCACCCAACGAGGACATGCCGTGTTCCCTAGAGTAAATTCGGAATTGATCTGTATGACCAGTCCCTTATATGGCTGATCACCCAACGAGGACATGCCGTGTTCTCTAGAGTAAATTCGGAATTGATCTGTATGACCAGTCCCTTATATGGCTGATCACCCAACGGGGACATTCCGGGTTCTCTAGAGTCAATTCAGAATTGATCTGTATGGCAAGTCCCTTTATACTGTATGGCCGATCATCCAACAGGGACATGCTGGGTCCCCAGAGTCAATTTAGAATTGATTTGTGAGGCCAATCCCTTATACAGCTGGTCACCCAACGGGGACATGCTGAGACCACCAATCGGTAAGCCTGGTCCCCAGAGTCAATTCAGAATTGATTTATATGGCCAGTCTCTTATACAGCTGGTCACCCAACAGGGATATGCTGGGGCCACCAACAATTAAGTTGTGTCTCTAGAGTCAATTCAGAAATGGTTTGTATGGCTAGTCCTTTATATGGCTGATCAACCAACGGGGAAATGCCAGGTTCTCTAGAGTCAATGCAGAATTGATTTGTATGGCCAGTCCCTCCTACAGCTGGTCATCCAATGGGGACATGCCGTGCCACCAACTGGTAAGCCATGTCCTCTTAAGTCAATTCAGAATTGATCTGTGAGGCCAGTCCCTTATATGGCTGATTACCCAATGGGGACATGCCGGGTTCTCTAGAGTCAATTCAGAATTGATCTGTAAGGCCAGTCCCTTATATGGCTGGTCACTCAACGAGGATATGCTGGGGCCACCAACTGGTAAGCCATGTCCTTTGAGACAATTCAGAATTGATCTATATGGCCAGTCTCTTGTATAGCTGGTCACCCAACGATAAGAAGTGTCCCCAGAGTCCATTTTTAGAATTAATTTGAATGGTAATTTCAATATACTTTAGTGATCACAAGCTATGAATTTTGATGGATGTCAGAGCCGGCGCCGGATGAACGGTCTTTGACATCATGGAAAATGATGCAGAATACGGATCTGTCTCCGCAGGGCTGTTAATCAGCACATGAAAAAATGATGAGCGCCACAAAGAGCCGAGGGGATTAGCAGCCATCGCGCCCGCCACCGCCCCTGTAAACCACTTTTGTTTGTTGTTTGCGGCTGGTGGATAAGACGGGACGCGTTCCAAGCAGACGGGTGACCTCATGTGTGTCTCGCACCCCCACGCTACGATCGCTCTATTCAGATATCACTGTCACTGCTTACTGTCACCTAAAGGAGGTTTCCACTTGCAGAGGCTTGTTCACACCCCGCTGAACTATGTGTTTTTTTATTTTTTTCGCTTTGCGCACACATATTAATATACACTTTTTTTTTTTTTTTTACATGAAATCTGTAAAGTAAGATAAAAAGTTGCAATTTTTTATGCTATATTTTATCATATATTTTAAGTAAAAGTATACACTTAAAATATTTTTTCCTGCATGCAAACACCATATAATACCCAATTTTTTTTTCGTAAAATATAAAAGATGAGGTTATGCCGAGTAAATAGATGCCAAAAATTGTCAAGCCTCAAAATTACGAATGATTAAATATATATATATATATATATATATATATATATATATATATATATATATATACATACATATATATATATATATACATACAGATACATATCGATCTCTTTATATATATATTTTTTTTTATTATCCATCATATATATTTTTTTATTATTATCTAATAAATATATATATATATATATATATATATATATATATATATATATAGTAGATAATAATAAAAAAATATATATAATAGATAATAAAAAAAAATATATATATATATATAATATATATATATATATATTTTTTTTTTTTTTTATTATCTATTATATATATATTTTTATTATTAAATATATATATATATATATATATATATATATATATATATTTAATAATAAAAATAGATATATAATAGATAATAAAAAAAAAAAAATATATATATAATGGATAATAAAAAAAAAAAAAATATATATATATATATATATATATATATATAGATAGATAGATAGATAGATATGTATCTTTATATATATATATATATATAATTGTCAAGCCTCAAAATTACGAATGATTAAATTATATATTTTATATATATATATATATATATATATATATATATATATATATAATATATATATATGTAATCTCTTTTAAAATATAGTTAATAATTATATATTTATTTATTTTTTTATTCCAAATTCATTTTCTAGTCCAGTGGAAAATGGTTAAAAGTTCTGGAAAGGGTTTATTGCTCTCTGTGCTTTCCTGTCAAGGTGTCCCCCAGTCCCTCATTGCTTACCCATATGCATTACGTGGGCGGAAAGACGTTAAAGTAGATATATGGCATTTAAATCAAATACTTTGTTGCTTTTTTTTATACTTTGTTGCATTTGAGCGCAGCTGATCACCCACAGCCTCTTTGCAGCCACTTCCTTCCAGCGATGGCTGCCTGGCCTTCCTGTTGGTGACCACAGTGGACAATGCATGTGTGTTGAATCGGAAGCCTGGGTGACAACGCAGGAGCACAGTTGGGAGACACTGACGGGGCGTTGTCACCCCATAGCAGGAAGTACCTAAACAAAGGACCTACATGGCGGGATCAGCAGGGACTTTTTTTTTTTTTTTAAGGAAAGCTTCAGATTTAATGGTTCCTGAAATGATATTTAGATTCTAGTGAATGTCCGGTTTGTGAATTCTAGGAACGTGAGCCGGACATGACCGATGACGCATCCCGTGAACAGCAGTAGGAAGTTTTTACTTCCACTAAACTGAGGGTTACTTGGGTTTGATATTCAGCGGAATCCTCAGCAGCCAATCGCAAAACAGTTCTCATTTCCCATTAAGGATACATTGTAACCTTTATTTCACTATATAAAACACGTGTATGACGACTTTTATAGCTCAATAAATGTTGGAAGCGGAATCCTGCCCAGGTGGTGGAATTAGCGGCAGGCGGGGGTCCTGATCCTTTTTTTTTTTTTTTAAGGCTGTTTTCAAATCGAATCTCGTTAAAACGCGAGAGGAGCGTATTCCCAGACGGCCGCGAACCGCGGCTCAACCTATTTTATTGAAATTCCTCTTGAGAAAAATAAAAATGATTTAATAATAT
The DNA here is from genome assembly GCA_028564925.1 of Lithobates sylvaticus. Lineage (NCBI taxonomy): Eukaryota > Metazoa > Chordata > Amphibia > Anura > Ranidae > Lithobates > Lithobates sylvaticus. The sequence goes on from CM053038.1 coordinate 26,862,305, forward strand.
TTATTTGCAGTGCGCTTCTCTGCATGTTGGGAAACCGTGTGACTTTGCCTATTTTCCCCACACGCAAAGGTCTGAACCTAGTGTTGGATTTGTGAGTTGCGGTAACGTACTGTACATCGGTACACATGTTGCGTCGCCACTCATTTTAAATCACAAACTAATGCACTAAGGGCTTGCTTGAACTTGAGCTGCCCTCTGATGAGCCATCCATGGTGGACGGCTCATCAGAGGGCAGTTGAACGGCGGCTGAGAGGCATTCGGTCAAGTGCATTTTTTTGGAGCACGCCATGCTCTGAACCTAGCATTGGATATGTAAACTGCGGTTACGCACATCAGTGCACGTTACGCGGGTTGCGCCACCGCTCATTTTGAATCGCACCCCAATGTAATAAGGGTTTGCTTACACTTCCGTTGTCCTCTAATGAGCCAATCCATGGTGGTCAAGAACATCTTTGGAGCACGCCAAGCCCTGAACCTAGCATTGGATTTGTGACTTGCCATAAAGCACATCAGTAGACGTTACGCATGTTGCGTCACCACTCATTTTGAATTGCATCCCAATGCACCAATGGCTTGCTTACTCTTGCGTTGCCCTCTGATGAGCCAGCCATGGTGGATCGTTCATCAGAGGGCAGTTGGGATGGCGGCTTGGAGGCAATAGGTCAAGAACATTTTTGGTGCACGCCAAGCTCTGAACCTGGCATTGGATTTGTGAGCTGCGGTTACGAACATCAGTGTACATTACACACGTTGCGCCACCTCTCATTTTGAATTGCATCCCAATGCACTAAGGGCTTGCTTACACTTGCGTTGTCCTCTAATAAACCAATCCATGGTGGTCAAGAACATCTTTGGAGCACGCCAAGCCCTGAATCTAGCATTGGATTTGTGACTTGCCATAAAGCACATCAGTAGAAGTTACGCATGTTGCGTCAACACTCATTTTGAATTGCATCCCAATGCACCAAGGGCTTGCTTACTCTTGGTTTCCCCTCTGATGAGTCATCCATTTATTAGAGGGCAGTTGGGAGGCAATAGGTCAAGAACATTTTTGGTGCACGCCAAGCTCTGAACCTAGCATTGGATTTGTGAGCTGCGGTTACGAACATCAGTGTACGTTACACGCTATGCGCCACCTCTCATTTTGAATTGCACCCCAATGCACTAAGGGCTTGCTTACACTTGCGTTGCCCTCTGAGCCATTCATGGTGGATTGTTCATCAGAGGGCAATTGGACGGCGGCTAGAAGGCAATAGTTCGAGAAGATTTTTGGAGAACGCCAAGCATTGGATTTGTGAGTTGCAGTAACGCTCACCAGTGCTCGTTACACGCGTTGCGTCGCCACTAATTCTGAATTGCACCCCAATGCACTAAGGGCTTGTTTACCGTTTGGTTTGCCCTCTGAAGAGCAGTTGATGGGAGCCGATAGGTTGAGCACATATTCGGAGCAGGCAAAAGCCTGAACCTAGCATTGGATCTGTGACTTGCTTTGACTTGCAGTCCACGTTGCACATGTTGCGTCGCCACTCATTTTGAATTGCACCCTAATGCCCTAAGGGCTTGCTTACAGTTGCGTTGCCTTCTGAAGAGCAGTTGATCGGCTGCTGGAAGTCGAAAAGTTGAGCGCATTTTCAGAACAAGCAAGTCTGAACCTAGCATTGGATTTGTGACTTTGCCGTAAAGCACATCGGTGCACGTTACAAACGTTGCGTCACCACTCATTTTGAATTGCACCCCAAGGCACATTTTTGGAGAACGCCAAGCTCTAAATCTAGCATTGGATTTGTTAGCTGCGGTTACGCACATCAGTGCTCGTTACACGTGTTGCGTCACCTCTTAATTTTGAATCGCACCCCAATGCACTAAAGGGTTGCTTATACTTGCATTGCCCTCTGGTGAGCCATTCATGGTGGATTGGTCTTTAGAGGGCAATTGGACAGTGGCTGGGAGGCAATAGGTCGAGAACATTTTTGGAGCACACCAAGCTCTGAACCCAGCATTGGATTTGTGACTTGCAGTGCACGTTACACACGTTGCGTCCCCACTCACCAATACTTGCTTACTTACAGTGGTGTTGCCCTCTGAAGAGCAGTTGAACAGCAGCTGGGAAGCGATAGGTCGAGCGCATTTTTTGGAGGCAACCATGTGGGCACAGAAAATGCTCGGCAATGGGCAGAAGGTGAAAAAGGTGGGCGGGTCCAGCAGTATACATCAAAGAAAAGCATCTTAAAGGGGCCGTGCTTCGATCGTGTGGAAAGGAAGACAAACCGTAGCTATGTAACCCTCAGAGAGCATTAATGAGGTGTGAATACGTTCTTAACTTAAATTGGGGGTGGGGGGGGGGTGGGACACACCCGTTGACGTCAGCAGTGCCTATTTCCCATTGTTAGCGAGCGGTACATATTGTAGAAAGCGGATTGCAGGATTAAAAGTTGTATTTGCCCGCCGGGCGTCTTGGCACATATGAAAGGGCTCAGGCAGTCGAGGTGTATTACGGCTTAAGGTTTTTGTAATAGGAGGCTGTAAATGCTCATTAGAAATTAAATCTGTAATTTAAGGTCGTTAGTGGATCTAACTATACATTGTGCAGCAAGTTCAGACAGATTCTAATACATCAGCAACCGAATAAAAGTCATCGGGTTTAAGTCAAGTTTATCTCTTATAGAGTATGGGCAGCTTAGACTTGTATGGGCAAAAGTTAGTGGACTCCTGACATTCACACCTAGGTGAGATTGTTGGGCATCCATATCCAATCCCATGGCTATTAATATGGAGTTGGCCCCCTTTTGCGGCGTTAACATCTTCCACTCCTCTGGGAAGACTTTCTAAAAGACTCTAGAGGGTGTGTCAAAGGAACATTTATGAGGTGAGATACTGATGTTGGATGAGAAGACCTGGCTCACAATTAGGGTCCCAGTTTACAGCAAGCTAATCTGTTTGAGGACATCTGATCATCACAGCTATATGAGCTTGTTGGACATCCCATTCCAAAGCCATGGGCGTTAACATGAAGTTGGCTCCCTTAGAACATCCTCCACTTCTCTGGGAAGGCTTCCCATAAGACTTTGGAGGGTGTTTATAGGAATTTTTGTCTCATCAGCCAAAAGGTCAGGTACTGATGTTGTATGAGAAGACCTGGATCACAATTGGGGGTTCCAGTTTATCCCAAAGGCAATCAGTAGGGTTGAGGTCAGGGATCCTGGGCTCCCCTTCACTACACTCCTTAAACCATGTATTTATGGAGCTGGCCACCATTTATGACTCCAGGTATTGATCTTGGATGAGAAGATCCTGCTCATAATTAAGGTCCCGGTTTATAGCAAGATGATCTGTACTATAAGGCTATTTGAGGACATCTGACCATCACACCTAATATGACATATGGACATCCCATTCCAAAGCCCATGAAGTTGGCTCCCTTTATAACATCCTCCACTTCTCCGAGAAGGCTTCCGGTAGGATTTTGGAGGGTGTCTATGGGAATTTGTGTCTCATCGGCCAAAAGAACCTTTGTGGGGGTCAAGTTCTGATGTTGGATGAGAAGATCTGGCTCACAATTGGGGTTCCAATTAATTCCAAAGATGTTTAGGCCGGGGCTCTGTGTAGGACACTTGAGGTCTCCACGCCAAACTCCTCAAACCATGTCTTGATGGATCTGACCACCATTTATGAGGTCAGGTACTGATGCTGAATGAAAAGACCGGGCTCACGACTGAAGTTCCAATTAATTCCAAAGGTGTTGAGTAGGGTTGAGCTTGGGGCACTGTGCAGGACACTTGAGGTCCTCCACGCCAAACTCCTCAAACCATGTCTTGATGGAGCTGACCACCATTTATGAGGTCAGGTAAAGTTTGATGAGACAACCTGGCTCCCCCTTAAAATACATACCAGACTGAAGGGCCTGGTATGCTCTTTGAGAGGGAACCCATGCCGGGAACCCATGCCCAGGGGCGGACTGACAACTCATGGGGCCCCTGGGCAATAGGAGATTATGGGGCCCCCAGGCAATCGGAGATTATGGGGCCACACAGTATACACACACACAGTATACACATACATGTGCACATAGTATACACAGACAGGCTGAGAAGCTACTGGAGAGGTGGGGCAGCTATAATCTATGGATTTTTAGACCAAAAGGATGTCGGTAAGGGACATTTCAGAGACAGATGTAAAAAAAACACAGATTTTTCCATACTGTCCCTGGTTTTACTGAGGCTGGCAACCCTCATGGGGCCCCCTTGTGGCCCGGGCCCTCGGCAGTGCCCGAGTGGCCAAATGGTCAGTCCGCCCCTGCCTAAAGATTCATACCAGACAGTGCTTGTGGTATTGTCGGGGATCAAAGTCGGATCCCTGTTCATTGAAGTCGGATTCATGTCAGACTTCAAGTCGCAGGGCAAAGTCGGATCCAAAGTGGTACGACTGTCGTGTCGTACCAGTGTGAACCCGGCCTAAATCCCTCAAGTTGCATTCACTGGACTGTAAATTCTCCCCCAGTGGTTGGTGGGTAAACATTTTTTCCAACTTTGCAGAATTTTTCTACCTTGTTGCCCAGCCTTCGTGAAACCTTCGTATTGTAGGAAAGATGAGGGGGTGGCCGCTCAAGAGTCAGGCTAACGTTTTTTTTTTTTTGTTTTTTTTTCTGTGCTTATTCAATTTTAACCGAGGGCGGCCAGGGAAAACAATTTGCAAAGATCTTAATTATCGTGCGGAGATGGAAAACAGGCGGCCTCGGCTAATCCAGACACGAACGGGCCTGCTGCGCTCTCCTCCGAGCTTTGGCTTCTGCTTATTGTTCTTTAGGAAAACAATAGGGACGGTAAGAGAAAGGGCTTTCTGGAAAGACAAGTGGAATTATCGCTCATCACCTACATAACAATACCCGCGGGGCATCGCTGGCGGAGGTGTGGCGGCTTGGCAGCTCTTCGAGTTGCAGCCTTGCAGAGCCGAAAGCTTTTTCTTCAATTCCCACAATCCCCGCTGCATGCCGTTTTTGTGTATCCTATTTAAGTGGACCTCTCAGTAACTATACAAATGTGCATAAATAAATCCTGACATGCCCCTATATATAGCAACGTTGGGTTGAGGTCGGGACTCTGTGCAAGTTCCTCCACTCCAAACTCGCTCATCCATGTCTTTATGGACCTTGCTTGGTGCACTGGTGGGCAGTTGTGTTGGAACAGGAAGGGGCCATCCCCAAACTGTTCCCACAAAGTAGGGAGCATGAAATTGACCAGAATGTCTTGGTGTGCTGACGCCTTAGGAGTTCCCTTCACTGGAACTAAGGGGCCAATCCCCACCCCTGAAAAACAACCCCACACCATAATCCCCCTCCACCGAATGGTTTGGACCAGTGCCCAAAGCAAGGTCCATAAAGACATGGATGAGCGAGTTTGGGGTGGAGGAACTTGATTGGCCTGGCCTCAACCCGATCGAACACCTTTGGGATGAATTAGAGCAGAGACTGCGAGCCAGGCCTTCTCATCCAACATCAGTGCCTGACCTCACAAATGCGCTTCTGGAAGAATTGGTCAAACATTCCCATAGACACCCTCCTAAACCTTGTGGACGGCCTTCCCAGAAGAGTTGAAGCTGTTATAGCTCCAAAGGGTGGGCCGACTCAATAGTGAACCCTACGGACTAAGACTGGGATGCCATTAAAGTCCATGTGTGTGTAAAGGCAGGCGTCCCAATACTTTAGATAATATAGTGTATATAAGGGTCAAAGTTAAAAAAATAAAATAAAAATAATGTTATGTATATTTTTTATATACTTGATATTTTGTTATTTAACCATTCTTTTTATAATGGTTTATATTATAAATATAAAAAATATATATATTTTAATTTATAAATCTGATTAAAAAAATATATATATAATCTCTCTCTCTCTCTCCCTCTATATAGATATGTTTTTTTTATAATATTTAAAATTAAAATATAATCTAAACCAAATATTATAAATGGTTTATATTATAAATAAAAAAAATCTATCTAACTATAAAAATATATATCTATATAATAATATATATATATATATATATATATATATATAATATAGATATAGAGAGAGAGAGATATAGATAGATATTTTTTATAATATTTATAATTTAAGATATATATTTATAATATAGACCATTATAAATCATTTATATTATAAATTAAAAAAATATAATATATATATATATATATATATATTTTTTTATAATATATAATTATATCTTTTAATTTATAAAAAAAAAAAAAAATTTATAATTATATATATATATATATATATATATATAATATATATTATATATATATATATATATATATATATATATATATATATATATATATATAAACATTTATATTTGATTTTTTTTTTTTACCAACCTTATATGAATTCAACAGTTTTAGAAGCCGAAAACACATTATTTATCCCTTTCATTGTCTCTTGACCCCGACCATTGTATGTGGACTATTGAACAGCGGTTTGGCACATCCATTCCTCTTGTTGGATCATAAAACCGTCTGAACAGATTTGTAAAGCCTTTGTTGGGTAAACCTGATCTCATAGAACTATTTAGGGCTCATTCACACCACTAACTCAGCCTCTAACGCATGAGTTGCCTTTTTTTGTAATGTGTTGGCGTGCATTTCACATGCGTTGCATTCGTTTTAGGGGGGGTTTGCGTTGTTTGCCTTGCAGTGTGTTGTGATTATTGCATGTTTGCGCGCATTTGAACGACGCCATAAAAAGTAATGCACGCCGTACTTTTTTTTTTTAGTGCTGGGAAAATTAAACGCAACGCGCTGATGTGAACGCCATTTATGGAGAACCATTTATTTTTTTGGGTTTCCATGCCATGTTGTGGTCCTACAACACCGGGGAGGCGTCTTACAAAGGTGTCAGTGCAAATACATGCGGTCATTAATGTGTGGTCACCCGGTGATGATATATTCTAGTGACTGCCCATGTACACAGGTATTTTCTATGTGTGAAAAACACACACCCCAACCAGGATATGGCACCGCACAATTGGCACACATCCTGCCGCTCAGAGATTTCACCCAGCGTCTACATTCTTCTGCTGCTTGATACGTGATTGAGCAATCTTCCAGATCCCCCCCCCCCCCCCCCCCGAAGTGCCCCCGTCCACCACGTCTTCATCTATTCAGTGTACACAGAGCGCTGACATAACCGTTTACTGTCTGTGTCTCTGCGGGTATTGTGCACAGCGAGGACTGAGCGACAAGTTGGCAAACAAGTTTTGATTACTTTTGTTCCACTACGATAAATGGCTGTGATAAGCGTCCCCTCTGACCCCTTCATTTTTCTTTTTTTCTTTTTTTTTATAGCAATGAACACAATGAATGCTTGGGTGGAGCTGGACCCAGCAACCAAGGGTGATACCTGCAGGAAGACTAACCTTGCCCCCACTCTTAAATCTTTGAGGCCCCAGAACAATGTTGTAACACTTGGTGGTCCAGAACAAGGACGCACTGACACTTGGGGGTCCTAAAACAATGACACACTGACACTTGGGGGTCCAGAACAATGACACACTAACATTTGGGGGTCCAGAACAATGACACACTGACACTTGGGGGTCCAGAACAATGACACACTGACACTTGGGGGTCCAGAACAATGACACACTGACACTTGGGGGTCCAAAACAATGACACACTGACACTTGGGGGTCCAGAACAATGACACACTGACACTTGGGCATCCAGAACAATGACACACTGACACTTGGGGGTCCAGAACAATGACACACTGACACTTGGGGGTCCTAAAACAATGACGCACTGACACTTGGGGGTCCAGAACAATGACGCACTGACACTTGGGGGTCCAGAACAATGACACACTGACACTTGGGTGTCCAGAACAATGACACACTGACACTTGGGGGTCCAGAACAAGGACGCACTGACACTTGGGGGTCCAGAACAAGGACGCACTGACACTTGGTGGTCCCAAAACAATGACACACTGACACTTGGGGGTCCAGAACAAGGACGCACTGACACTTGGGGGTCCAGAACAATGACACAATGACACTTGGGGATCCCAGAACAATGACACACTGACACTTGGGGGTCCTAAAACAATGACACACTGACACTTGGGGGTCCTAAAACAATGACACACTGACACTTGGGGGTCCTAAAACAATGGCACACTGACACTTATGCCCTGTACACACAGTCAGATTTTCCGACAACAAATGTTGGATGTGAGCTTGTTGTCGGAAAGTCCGACCGTGTGCATGCTCCATAGAACATTTGTTTTCGGAATTTCGGCCAACAAATGTTTGAGAGCAGGTACTCAAATTTTCCGACAACAAAACTTGTTGTCGGAAATTTCGATCGTGTGTACACAAGTCTATTGCACAAAACTTCACGCATGCTCTGAATCAAGCAGAAGGAGCCGCACTGGCTATTGAATTTCCTTTTTCTCGGCTCCTCGTACGCCTTGTGCGTCACCGCGTTCCCACGTTCGGAAATTGTTGGCCAACATTTTGCGTGACCGTGTGTATGCAAGACAAGTTTGAGCCAACAACCTTCGAACAAAAATTCAAGGTTTTGTTGGCGGAAGGTCCGATTGTGTGTACGCGGCATAAGGGCCCCAACACAGCCAAGATTGCAGACCCAAGATTGACCAATTTGGGATAGAATTCCATTAATCCGCCAGTATTTTCGGGAAAGCAGACCGGTAAAAAAAATCTGCACACAAAGCTACCTGGTTACAATCACAGTTATTCTTCCACTCCTTTCCCACAACCCCGTCCTACTCAATTCTACTTTGCTAAAGTCTTGCAGTCCTAGCATACACAGTGTGTTGATTCTTGGCTTTACAACAGAGGAAAGGAAGGGGGGGGGGGGGGCAGACAGGTCTGCTTTAAAACCATGGATAATCAAATGTCATACTTACTCAATTGCCCTCTCCTTGACATAACCCATGCATCCTCCTTCAGTTCAACAGACATATCATGTGACCGTGTGAAGAGAAGACCTCTGGGCTTGTGCTGTCAAGATTCATTCTCCGAGCAGCAAAGAGCCTGCTGTAGACTAAATACATCCATGACCGCTATTGCAGAGGTTTAATAAATGGCCGTGTATTGTGGGGTTAAAGGATATCTCCAGCCAAAACCGACCATTTCAATATTTTTTTTTATATATCTCAGGGACTTGTGAATTGAGGCCACCACAAAGCCAAAGGCTGGTGTCAAGCTCCCAGTCAAGACCCCTTCATTGACTTGGTAGGAAACGCAACTTTAAAGCCAGAGGTTTAATAAATGGTCATGTATTGTGGGGTTAAAGGATATCTCCAGCCAAAACCGACCATTTCAATATTTTTTTTTATATATCTCAGGGACTTGTGAATTGAGGCCACCACAAAGCCAAAGGCTGGTGTCATGCTCCCGGTCAAGACCCCTTCATTGACTTGGTAGGAAACACAACTTTAAAGCTGAACCCTGGGGGAAACAAAAAGTCCTCCACTGCAAGGGTTACCTGCTTGTTTTGTCTAGAGGGCAGGAAAACCACCATCACCTACCTGGTCCTTGGTTCTCCCTCACAGATGGTGCTTCCCTACACTCCGGACTCTGGGATGTCCCAATGTCCATTACAGGGCTATGGGTTCTGCTTTGGTTTTAATGAGGTCAGAGGACCCTAGACCCCTAAATCGCAGGGGAGAAGAGGCTGCAGGGACCGGGCTATCAGCATTAAGGAGCCTGTGGGAGCTGGGGGAATCAGGAAAAAATTCTATATCCAGCCCCATAGAAACGAATGAGCAGTTGACCAAGACTTTTTGTCCTCCTGGAGTTCAGCTTTAAAGTGTGTGTGTGTGTGTGTGTAGGCTTGCTTTGGATAGAATACCGAAAGGCTTTTATTGCTAATTAACAGAAATATTGATACCAACTGGGATTTATTATACAATATATCCATGTGCCTGGTCCCTCAACGCTCGCAAACACTTTGAAACCGCGCCTAGTGTTTGCAACAGGTCTTTGAACATGTGTCACCATCCATGGGTTGGGAAGTTGGAAGGTTGCCCCGAGCTGCAGTTGGGTGAGAGGGAAGGAGTGCCTTTGAGTGATGTCTTTCCTCCCACCCAAGACTCCTCAATGGAACAAACATAAGGTTGCACCAGAAAGGCAGCAGCCCAAGCCCACAACCATGACCCACCATTGGGCTTAGGGCCGGGACAAGGGGTAGGCGGGAGTGGTGGCTGCCCTGGGGGCAATGTTTTACTGTAGGCATGGGGGTGCTTCCCTTCTGTTACAAGGCTTACAGGAGTAGTGATAACGGCAGTGATTTTGACAAGCGAGTGAGTAATGGGCGTAGGATAGCCTAAGCTTGCACATCATGAATGAGGTGGGGGCACTGTTTGGCATCTTTGCCCTGGGCACCGGATGACCTTGTCCCGGCACTGATTGGACTCAACCCACTGCCTGTGATTTCCTCCTCCTTGTCCACATAGCCACCTACCTACGACTAGATACTGATCCAGTCAGTCCAGCACGGTCTTCAGCCCTAACCATGGTGTACTTGGCATGTTTTTTTTTTGAGGTGCCGCAACATTGCCACTTCCATTGGTACTGTGCCTATGAATTGCATTGTTATGGTTGTACAAGGCGGTTTTGGGGCATTTCAGGGACAGAAAAGACCTCAGAGAAAAATATGATACAAAAAATCTCTACCTCCCTTCTAAAATCTGAGCCTCTATTTCTATCCTGGCGCATTCGCCAGTCTAGTTTGGCAACTCCTTTGCCAGCCTGGCTTGGCAAATTATGATGCAGGGTATGTGTTTTAAACAGACAAAAGATTCATTATTGAGTCTTCTGCAAATCCAAGACCCACTCCTCCTATAAATGGACCCCTTCATGATTTCAGCAGTCACTTTTTATAAAACTACGCGGCTTTTGAATTCGACTGCAGCCTAGCTGGACCGTACGTACTTATCGTATGCGTGTTGGCCTATAAGGGGGAGATAATCCAGCGCTGGCATAGCTGTAGATGGAAAGATGGTTGTGTCGGAAACGCTCGAAGGAACTTTCCTGCCGCACCCTGGAAATGGAGCCTTGTAAAGAATGTCGACTGCTATTTCCTGACCGTCATAAATGATCTGCCACTGAGACAGGCAAATGCAAGGAATTTGAATACCTAGCATTTAAAACAAGTTCTTCTGAAAGTGTTATCTGTGCTCCGGCAGTACTTTAGGAAAAGCCACAGGGCAGGCAGTGTCAGTCATTTTTAATGGAAAACGCTTCCACTGACCAGCCTGGAAAAAATCCTCAATGGCACCTGTGGTTTCCTATCTAACAAAAATTGTTTGGCAAATTTTCACCTTTTTTTTGAACAATGTTATTCAGGACTGGTTCTGTGGAGGGCTTTTTTGTTTCCTTTTAGTTTTTTTCTCTAAATAAACCACTGGGTTACACTTTTTATCATCAGCCCCCAAGCCCTGGTCCTAAAAGCCAAGGCTGCCGATAGGGTGATGCAGGCAGTATTCCACTACCAGGCCCAGGTCCCATTGGGTCAGCAGAGGAGCACGTGCCCCTGGCAAGGGCTGCCTGTGGGTGCCCTCCCTGCTGCTAAATGCCTTTTTTCTTTTGCCACGCCTCACCTTCTTATTGCAATCAAGGAGCTAATGTTTTTTGTTTGGTGTAACCCACAAAGGTGCTGTGAGGAACAAGACATGTAAAGACCTTCTGTACTAGGAAGGTTCTACTGTGCTATGCACTGATTTTGTAGAGGGCTTTTTTGTTCCTTTTTAAACCCTTCTTACAATAGACTTGGTTATTCTTTTTCTCATGGGTCCTTAAGCCCCATGCCTAAAAGCCAAGATTGAGTGGTACAGGTAGTACTCCAGTACAGAACCCAGGCCCTATCGGGTCAACAGGGGAGGCAGGGTCCACTACCTGCGAGTGTCCTACACGCTACCAACAGTCAGTCTAATAGACTCTACCAGGTCCAGGCTTTATCAGGTCAGTAGGGGGGCCTGGACCCAGCAGGGGCTGACGCTGGGTGTTCTCCCTGCTGCTAAATGCTAAATTGCAAGCAAGGAGCAGATGTTCTTCATTTGGGGTAACCCACAACGAGACATGTGAATACCTTCTGTTCTAGGAAGGCTCTACTGTGCTACATTCAGAGGAGGGCTTTGTGGTTCCTTCTCATAACAAAACTTCTGGATTATACTTTCTTATTGGTCCCTAAGCCCCACTCCAAAAAAGCCAAGACTGCTGATAGGTAGGTACAGGCAGAACTCCACAACCAGGCCTGGGCCCCATCAGGTCAACGCTGAAGGGGGGGGGGGGGGGGCTAGGTCCAGCAGGGGCCTCCTGGGGGTGTCCTCCCTGCTGTTAAATGCCTTTTCTTTTGCCACGCCTCACCTTCTTATTCCAAGAAAAGGCAAGAGCAAATGTTCTTTGTAACCCACAACGAGACCTGCAAACACTCTCAGTTCTAGGGAGGCTCTACTGTGCTACGCAATGGCTCAGTGGAGGGCTTTTTGGTTCCTTAGTTCTTCTTGCAATAAAGTTCTGGGTTACACTTTCACACTGGTCCCTAAGCACCGGTCCTAAAAGCCAGGGCTACCAATAGGGTGGAACAGGCAGTACTCCAGTAAAAAACCCAGGCCCTATCAGGTCAACGGGTGGGGACAGGGTCCAGCAGGAGCTACCTTTTTGGTGGTTCTACCTTCTACCAACAGTCAGTCTAAGGCCCCTTTCACATGGACGGACCGTTCAGATCCGCCTGTCAGTTTTGACGGCGGATCTGAACGGGCGCTCCATGTTAGTCTATGGAGCGTCGGATGTCAGCGGAGACATTTCCGCTGACATCCGACCCGGTCCGATCCGCCAAAAGCAGACGTATGGCTCTACGTCCAGATCCGTCGCTATCGGATCGGGTGAGATCTGATGAAAAACTGACACACTGTCCGTTTTCATCCGATCTCTCCATAGAGACCAGCGGCGCTCGCAAGCCCCTCCCCGCTCAGTGAGCAGAGGGACTTGTCATCCGCCGGTTCAGCGGAGATCAACGGAGAGATCTCCCGCTGAGCCGGCGGACAGAGGCGGACTCCGTGGAAGCAGAGTCCGCCTCGTGTGAAAGGGGCCTAATAGACAATGCGGCTGATTTACTAAAACTGGAGAGTGCAAAATCCGGTGCAGCTGTGCCTGGTAGCCAATCAGCTTCCAACTTCAGCTTGTTCAGTTAAGCTTAGACAATTAAAACCTGGAAGCTGATTGGTTTCTATGCAGAGCTGCACCAGATTTTGCACCAGTTTAATTAAATCAACCCCTATGTGATTGATCCTTCCTGTAAGCACTGTGCAGGAGTCAGAAGCCCAGAATAGCTGATTGGGACAATGGTGCTGCCATGGGTGATGACCTCATCACCTCACCATCACTTTAATGTCGCTAACATTGCACACACTGGCACCTCCCGTCACACAAAGCACTGGAGGGGGGCCCTGTCGGGTAGGCTGTACAGGGACCTGTGATTTTCTAATGGCAGCCTTGCTAAAAGCTATTGATTTTCTGCCACCATATGTGCCGGAAAAACAAAAAATTGTGGTAAAATGTTCCTCACCCCTGACCATCGTTCTTATTTAAAGTGGTCTTCCCATGCAGGAAAAGCAACGCTTAACTTTAATGTCGGCTTCTTATACTTCCCTTCGCTCTGCGTTTGTGGGGGTAAAGTGACCTACCCCATACTTCCGGGTATGGGGGAGCATGTAGTGACTACTTTTTCTTCCACGTGGCAGCACTGGTACTTGGTAAATGACTGTTTAGACTAAATAAAGTGATGTCATTGGAGTGGGCCAATTTGTTCTTTGGAGATGGTTGCCCATCACTGTTGGATGGGGGGCAGAAAAAAGAATAGTCAGCCCATGTTTCTTCTAATTCCAATTTGGAGCTTGCACAGGGCTTCTTTTCCTGGCTCCGTGCACGCAACCGGAATAAGAAGCTCCAGGACTCGCAATAAAGTGAACCTGTTGCCCCGCCTTTTCATAGTAAAACCACTTTAAGCTGCCATTTTGTTTCCCCATCTTTAGACTATCGAACAATCGTACATAATATGTAGACTATTTCCTCTCCTTGTTGCTTAAGAATTGTTCTTACACCACTCTGTGCAACTACAGAATTTGCTCCAAATGACGAGCGGGTGGGGGGGTGGGGGTTTAGGTAGCCAACTTCCAACTAGGGAGCAGAGAAGGCCCCCAGGTTTGGCTTTGTCATTGGACAATAAGACCTGTAGAATAGCTGCTGGGTAACTTAATATTTGTCCAGCGTGTAATCGCAGCCTGGAAGAAAGGAAATTTGACAGGCAGAGACGAATTCCTGCGGAGATTGTGCAATACGTCCCAGCATGCTTGTCTGCACGCCCTGATTACCTCATTATCTGCAACACCAATCACACATGTCAGCCCGACCTTAAAGGAACACTACGCTCCAGAATGTTTTCCTGCCTTTGTTGTGTCCAGCACATAAGAATGTGTCCTCTGTGTAGGTTTGGGGGATTTAGGTGTACAGGGATTAGAGAAAAACCTTGGAATGGAGCCATCTTTTCTTCTCCTCTGTTGACAACCCTTATCTTCTGACCACACCCACATCTATCTCTATTAAGCTCCATTGTATTCTTTATCACACTGCCACGCCCACGAGCTTACCTTCCCGATTGGCCTTGCCATGCACTGCAAGAATTTTAACTAGTTAGATCGAGATGATCGCAGGGGATAGTTAATGGAGGTTCATAGTTCATCAGATTTTTAAGCATGAACAGAAGTTCTCGTAGTTTTAACTCTTCTTTAGCTGGCCATATGTTGGAAAAATTTTCCTTTTGGGAATGTTCATTTTTGTTTTTTAAGGGTAAGTGACGAGCCAGTTTGAAGGAGCAGGATGGATTTCTTTTCTTATATGAATAAAATTCTAACTGCGAATGTGGTTTTCGTTCGGTGACATTCATACATGTTGTAAGGCACACAATAAACCTACTTTATAGGTCTGGGATCCCATTCAAGTAGCAGGTCTGGGCAAAATGTTAAAGGCTTTCAAACTAAATTAGTTGACTTGATTAAGGCAAGGTTGAATGCTCCAAAGAAGCATTTCTCAACCTTTTTACCCCCTTGAAATAATTTTCAGAGCTCAGGGAACCCCTGCTAAAACCAATTCATTGGGGTCTCTGAGAAAATGCCCCTACTTTGGACAGCTAATATGGTCACTGGGTTAATGCAGCTGACACTTGCAAGTGGCATTGGCCCTGTAACTATGCCAGCCCCCAAAAATGGGAAGGTCCATCAGGAAGCCACATCTCAAGTAATCCCCTAGAAACATCAGGAGGAACCCCAGAGTTCTAGGCGAAGAATGCCCTTTGTAATGGTGGTCAGTAGGAAGAATGGCCTCTTGCACTGGTCAGTAGGAAGAATGGCCTCCTTACGGGGGTGGCCACAATGCCACCCTTATTCCCCGTACACAGGGTCGGAAATTCCGACGGAAAATGTCCGATTGGACCATGTTGTCGGAAAACTTGACTGTGTGTGGGCTCCATCGGACTTTTTCCGTCGGAATTTCCGACGGAAAAAATTTGGGATCCTGCTCTCAAATTTTCCGACAACAAAATCCGATCGGATTTTTTCCGATCGTGTGTAGAGAATTCTGACGGACAAAGTGCCACGCATGCTCAGATCAAATTACGAGACCAAACCTATTGGCTAATAGCCTCTACGTAGTTCCATCGTACGCAACAAACGTCACCACGTTCAGAATGATCGGATTTTCCATCAACTTTGTCCGACGGATTTTCTGTTCGGAATTTCCGACCGTGTGTATGGGGCATTACAGACAGCTAAAGATCATTGATGTCATGCTGCTTGCCAAGTGGATCTGGGCCCAGAACTATGCAGGTGCCATCAGATGGGAGGTCAATAAATCATGGCTCAAGGAGCCCCTAGCAATCTCTGGAGGAATCATTGGGTTCTATGTGAAGAATACCCCTTGCACTGGTCAGTAGGAAGAATGGTTCCCTTACAGGAGTGGGTTGGGTTGCCACCCCTATAAGGGTTGAGTTGCCCCTATATGGGTTGGGTTTCCACCCCTATAGACAGTTAAAAAGACCATTGGGGTCATGCTGCTGGCCTTGTCAAGGGGAATCAGACCCAGAACTATGCAGGTGCCATCAGATGGGAGGTCAATGAACCATGGCTCAAGGAGCCCCTAGCAATCTCTGGAGGAATCCTTGGGTTCTATGCGAAGAATACCCCTTGCACTGGTCAGTAGGAAGAATGGTTCCCTTACAGGGGTGGGTTGGGATGCCACCCCTATAAGGGTTGGGTTGCCCCTATATGGGTTGGGTTTCCACCCCTGTAGACAGTTAAAAAGCTGCTGGCCTTATCAAGGGGAATCAGACCCAGAACTATGCAAGTACCATCAGATGGGAGGAACCCCAGAGTTGCACCTTATTATTGTTATACAGGATTTATATAGCGCCAACAGTTTACGCAGCGCTTTACAATGTTAGATAACCCTAATTGAGAATAGCTGCTCTAAAGAACCGTTTTTTCTTAGGATTTTGGGTAGAATGTTGGAAAGAAAATCTACTGGCCAACTTCAGTCAATGACCTTGATGCGAATGCGCCAATTGAAAATACATTTAATGATGTATGAATGAATACAGACCTGCATTCATTTGTGTCTTTTATATCTGCCAGGATTTCAGCTTTAAATTATTAATCACACAGCCTAAAGGAGGAGGGGATCATGTCCTGCCTTGGGAGGGAGGAAGAATAACCGCGGTCCAGTCGCATACCAAAAATGCTTTCCTCAGCCCAAAAATATGTCAGGGGACCTATGGATAGCTCAGCGCCTGAGAATTTTCTTACTGAAACATTCACATAAAAGAAAGAAATGCAGGCACGTCAGTTCCTAAAGCACAGAAGCCGAACAGGGAAACCACAACAACTAGACTCCAGATAGAGGCTGTCCCTAAAGCTACCAGGGGGCCAGATAACGGTTTGAATTACATATGCCTCCAGAGATAGTTAAACATCGTTTTTTGAGTAATATCCGGTTCATATGTAAAACAAAAAAAAAGAAAGTTTCATTTACTTGGACACAGTAGAATTTTGCCCTACCCGTAATGGCTTGAAGTGTACCTGACTTGTGAAAGCTATAGGTGGGGGTGACCATTGACCAACATTGAAACAATCTGTCCTATCTTTACCTGTTGGCTTGACACGTACCTGTTGGTCATACACTCAAGAAGCTGGCAATTAGTGGTCTTGGGAAGCTAAAGATTGGTGTGACCATTGACCTAACTGAAGCAATAGGACCTACCCATATCCACTGGCTTATAGTGTTATGTACAGTCAAGAAGCTGACTTTTAGTGGCCTTGGGAATCTATGGATGGGCATGGCCATTGACTACCATTAAAGCAGTCTGTCCTTTACATACCGGGTGACGTGATATGTACCTGTCTTGCGTACAGTCAAGAAGCTGACCTTTAATGGTCTTGGGAATCTATAGATAGCCATGACCATTGACTACTCTGTTCTACCAATAAAGTATACCTGTCTGTCCTGTGGTGGAAGCCTCTTTTGTGGTGGAAGCCACTATTGCAGAGATATGCAATTAGCGGACCTCCAGCTGTTGCAAAACTACAAGTCCCATCGTGCCTCTGGGTGTCATGCTTGTGGCTGTCAGTGTCTTGCTATGCCTCATGGGACTTGTAGTTCTGCAACAGCTGGAGGTCCGCTAGTTGCATATCCCCGCTCTATTGAGTTGTCTTGGGAAGCTATAGATGGGCGTAATTATTGACCAAAATTGAAACCATGTGTCCTATCCATACCCTACCCACACCCTCTGGTCTAATTGCCAGCTTCTTGAGTGTATGACCAACAGGTACGTGTCAAGCCAACATATTAATAAGCTGCCAATTAGTGGTTTTCGGGAGTTACACATGGGCGTGACTATTGACCACCATTGAAACTATCTGTCCTATCAGTACCTATTGCCTTAAAGCATACCTGTCTGTCCTGCAGTCAAAAATCTTCCATTTAGTGGTCTTGGGAAGCTATGGATGAGCTTCACCATTGGCCACCTTTTCAACAATCTGTCCTATCAGTATCTTCTGTCTTGAAGTGTATCCGTCTGTTGTACAGTCAAGCAGCTGCCATTTTGTAGTCTTGGAAAGCTGTAGATGGCACACTCATTGACCATTGTCGAAACAATCAGTCCTTGTTCCCCATTCGTTCTAACGTTGCATTCAGCTTCGGCATAGTAAAGTATCAACCACTGATTCTTGACTACGGTATTTACTTTTATAATATACTATATAATATTTTTACTTTGCTTAGGCCAAATGCAACATCAGAACAAGTCAGGAACAGCAAATGATATTGCAAGACAATTTTCCTATTCAACCGCCCCTAGTGGTCGAATTGCTTTGTGAACATCACATATGGGCGTGTTCAAGAAAAGACAGTAAATTCGGAAGCCAGACACAATCGGACCATTAGGTCTCTGATGACAATTTCACAAATTGCCCTCAGTAAAAGTATCTTTTTTCCATAGTTGCCAACTATTCCTAATTTCCGGGGATTGTTCCAGGATTTTTCCACTTTGTCCCCGGAGACCTCCCTAGCTTTCCATTATGACCAGTGGTATAATAAAGTCCCCCTTTTCCTGTATGTTACAATCTGTTCAGAGCAGAATTTCAACATAGACAGTGGCCTAGGCCTAGGGCATCATAGCCTTCAGAGGGCACGCCCATTTATTTGAGCATCATGCCATGGACAGAAAGTGACGCAACCTTGGGCTCCTGCTTGCTACCCTGCCCATCATCATCTGGCCACATCTTCAACAATGCTACCCCCAGTAGACCCACCCTTCTCAACCAATTGCACGCAAAGCCGAACAACCAGGGTTATGCATGAATAATTTATGTTTGGATGGCCACCCCTGTGACGGATCCTGTACTCAAGGTGTCCGCCCTAAATGCTTCCTAAGTCCTGGAACATGAGTCCAATGGATCTGGTTATAGGAACCCCCCAAGAATTAGACAACACTAGTTCTTTATCTAGCCACATCTTGAACAATGCTACCCCCAGTAGACCCACCCTTCTCAACCAATTGCACGCAAAGCCAAACAACCAGGGTTATGCATGAATAATTTATGTTTGGATGGCCACCCCCTCCCCCAGGGGGGGGGCACAGAACAATCAATTGTGTGGGTGGGGGAAGGGATGACACAGTTGGTCTAGGGCAGCAGAAGGTATAGATAGGCAATGATAGCTTTTTGTTGGGCTTTTTTTGTAGTATCCTTGGGGCTTTTAAAGTAATAATTAACCAAGATGAGTGTTCTCAATACACACCCGTACTCTATAACCCAGTGGAAGAGGTGCCAGAGATGGTTGAGCAACAAACTATCGTTGGTTTTTATTTTAAAAGGATAGCAACCAAGTAATGTAGGCAATTCTAATGGAAATCTAAATTGAAGGAGGCTTTTATAGTCCAGGAAAATTTGATTACGCAAGTGCATCTGAGGACTATGTGATAATCGACGTTGGAAGGTCCACCAGAGGACTATGTGATAATCGGCGTTGGAAGGTCCACCAGAGGACAATGTGATAATCTGCATTGGAAGGCCCACCAGAGGACTATGTGATAATCTGCATTGGAAGGCCCACCGGAGGACTATGTGATAATCGGCGTTGGAAGGTCCACCAGAGGACTATGTGATAATCTGCATTGGAAGGCCCACCAGAGGACTATGTGATAATCTGAATTGGAAGGTCCACCAGAGGACTATGTGATAATCTGCATTGGAAGGCCGACCGGAGGATTATGTGATAATCGGTATTGAAAGGTTCACCTTCTCTAATGATACCCAATTTCCAAAGGCCATGATGGAACTCGTAGTTCCTCAAGACCACGAAAGCTGTAAGCCTTCTTGTCCATGGTGGATATTATGGTTCCACCATGGTAAGCCATAATTGATTTGTATCGTTCTCGAAACAGATAGCTGCACACTGAGATAGGTGGAACACCAGATGCCAGGCAAGTTATGGTAAAACATATGGTTCCACAAGAGCCAGCAAACCAAGGTTCCTCAAGAATGCTGATCTTAGTGATTGCTGGCCAAGATAGTCAAGGCTTAGATAATGTATGCTGATGGTTGCTTAATGATTAACAACCAGGGAACTAGACATTATCCCAACTACACGTGCTGAGGACATGCTGTTTCTTTTAGATTTATAAGCACCAGATGACTACGAGGGCATACAACTCTAGCTGCTGATACATGTAGTTCAATAAGAAGTAGACAACCATGAAGACAATGAGAGCTGTAGGCCGCCTTGTCCATGGTGGATCTGATGGTTCCACCATGGTAAGCCATACTGGAACGTATTGTTCTCTAACAGATGGCAGCACACTGAGATAGGTGGAACACCATACGCCAGTTATGGTAAAACTTGTGGTTCCACACGAGCAAGAAAACCAAGGTTCCTCAAGAATGCTGGGACTTGTAGTCCCACAAGATCTTAGTGATTGCTGGACAAGATAGTCAAGGCTTAGATAATGCATAACAACCAGGGAACTAGAAATAATGCCAGCTACACGTGCTGAGAACATACTGTTTCTTTTAGTTCTATAAGCACTAGATTACTACAAGGGCATACAACTCTAGCTCTGGCAGCTCGGCAATGCTGATACTTGTAGTTTAATAGGAAGTAGACATCCATGAACTAACAAAGCTCTAGAGCATCTTGATGCCCAGAGACGGTCGCAGCTCTAAGTAGGCCATGCTGGTAGTCGTACGGCAATGGATGACTCAGCCAGTTATCCAGAAGCTTGAGAAATTTGGTGTTACGCCTAGTTCACCAGAGCCAGACAGCCACCAACTGAGATTGTTGCTGTAGTCATACAATAATTGGAAGACCACCGGATGACTGGAGATCCAAAAGCCTGAGATATTTGCTATTAGTCATCTTTAAACCAGAGCAAGACAGCTCCAAGTAGATGGATTAGGCTTGCTGGGACTTCTAGTCCCACAACTAGTAGGTCAGTATTCCCGGAGCGTCAGAAGCCAGTAGAGTAAACCATACTTCTACAAAACCCATAAAACCACCAGGAACCTCAGCAGGGGTGAAAAGGCATGCTGATTCTTGTAGTTCTTCAGCAGCTCAGTGACCACAAGTGGTAACCGTAGGAGCTTCAGGAGCCTACAAGACAATGCTGACACTTATTTCGGTAGGACATCCAAGCTCCCAGTTGGGTAGACCAGCAAAAGCCATCTGATGCTTGTAGTTCACCAGAAGCTCAGCAACCACAAGTGGTCACCTCTGGGGCTTCAAGAGCCTACAAGATGATGCTGAAACCTGTAGTTCAGAAGAAGTTCCAAGCCCATTCTGATGCTTGTAGTTCACCAGAAGCTCAGCAACCACAAGTGGTTGGCTCTGGAGCCTCAGGAGCCTACCAGAAAATGCTGATACTTGCAGTTTAGAAGAACTGCCGAGCCCCCCAGATGGGTACACCAGCAAGGGCATTCTAATTCTTGTAGTCCAGTAGCAGCTCGGCAACCACGAGTGGTCAGCTCTGGAGCTTCGGGAACCTACAGGGCAGTGTCCCAGAGGAACTTCCATGCCCCCCCCCCCCCCCCCCCCCGCTGGGTAAAGCAGCAAAGGCATTCTGATACTTGTAGTATATCAGAAGCTCAGCTACCACAAGTGGTCACCTCGGGGGCTTCGAGAGCCTACAAGATGATGCTGAAACCTGTAGTTCAGAAGAAGTTCCAAGCCCTTGGTTGGGTTTACCAGCTAGGGCATTCTGATCCTTGTAGTTCACCAGAAGCTCAGCAACCACAAGGTACCTACAGGGCAGTGTCCCAGAGGAACTTCCATGCCCCCCCCCCCCCCCCCCCCCTCCCGCTGGGTAAAGCAGCAAAGGCATTCTGATACTTGTAGTATATCAGAAGCTCAGCTACCACAAGTGGTCAGCTCTGGAGCTTCAGGAGCCTACAAAGCAATGCTGATACTTGTAGTTCAGAAGAACTTGATAGATACTCAAAATTCAACAGTTTATTTAGATAAAATCAGACATTTTCCCACCCCATGCCATTCAGCACTCTATTCCATCCAATCTGAAACTGCGATTACATCACCGCCCCATATATTGCATCGTCACATCATTAAAAAAAAAAAAAAAACGTAACACGCAGTTTTAGACGGCATGCTGATACTTGTAGTGGTAGACCCCAGAAAGCTTGTCCTAATAATGTATCTGTTAGTGCAAATAAAAATAAAGTATCACAGACAGTACTCAACTGTGTTGTTGCAAGTGGACTAATGCGGCTACAATGAGGGGCAAGCTAATAAAGCACCCCTGGGGCAGTCTATACACGACACAAGGCTATATGGTTGGTCTGCGTACGACGACATCTGCGACAACACGCCTTACCTTGACTTGATCCCAGGCAGCAGGAAACAGCACTGGAGTGACTGTGTGTCTGAGTCTCTCTCTAGAGCTCAGCCCTGCCCCAAAAAAAAAAAAAAAAAAGAAAGAAAGCAATGACATCAGCCCTAATCAAAGAAAAAAGGGTGTGTAGAGAATGAGTAGTGTACTACAACCCTGCCTGTGATTCCAAGGCTGCTGCATGAATCATTAGATGTCATGCAACCTGATAAAATAATCAATGTCGAACGTTTCACGCCGAGAGGCCATTCGCACATCTGTCCACCAAACCGCATGCAGATTGAGGATGTGCTTTTTTTGAATTTTGTTTTTTTTTTGTGGGTTTTTCTTTGCGGGAGGGATTTGGATTTTTTTTAAACCACTTTTTTTGATTTTTTTTTTTTTTTTTTTTTTTTATAACGTTACACAATTTTGTCATTAGCAGCTTTTCGATGCAACCGTTAAAGTATACCTAAAGCTAAAACTTTATTTCCTTTTTTTTTTTTATTTCATTTTGGACACTGTAGATAATAGTTAACGCTGAACTCTAGGCTGATCTAAAACACATACATTTATTTTAAATTTTTTTAAACGACTTTTATTTTATTTATATATATATATATATATATATATATATATATATATATATATATATATATATATATATATATATATATAAAAACTTATATTTTAAACTTTAAAATTTTAAACTAATATAAACTTTTATTTATTTATTTATATATATATATATATATAATATATATATATATTAAATATATCATTATTTATTTTTATATATATATATATATATATATATATATATATATATATATATATATATATATATATATATATATATATATATATATATATATATCTTTAATTTATATATAAATTTAAACTAATATTATTATATTTTTTTTCTTTCTTTAGAACGTTATAAAATCCTGGTGTACCTAAAGATAAAACGTTTTTTTTTTAATCAATTATTTTAGTTTTTTGGGGGGGGTTGGATATTCTTAAAACAACTTTTGATTACCGTATTATTATTATTATTATATATTTTTTTTTTTACATAACATTATACAATTTAGCAGCTTTTGGATGCAACAATTAAATCTATCCCTAAAGCTAAAACTTTTTTTTTTTTTTCACTTTGTTTTTGTATTTGTTTTTTGGGGGTTGGATATTCTTTTTGATTGTTATTATTTTTTTTTAAATAACATTATAAAAGGTTGTCATTAGCAGCTTTTGGATGCAACAATTAAATATAAAGGTCATACTAATTAATGAATTTAATCATTATTACATTAAGTACAAGCGTATTGTGTGTGTATATGTATGTATGTGTGTGTATATATACATATATATATATATATATATATATATATATATAATGTGTGTGTGTATATGTATATGTATATATATATATATATTTATATATATATATATATATATAATATATAAATATATACACACACATTATATATATATATATATATATATAATGTATAATGTGTGTTTAAATACAAGCGTATAAGTGTGTAAGTACCTGAATGTGACCTGGTATCTGCCTCTCGTAGTACCTGTTGAAAAGGGCTGGAGTGTGAGAGGAGGAAGCAGCAGACTGAGTCAATTATTTCATGTAGTGACAAGGAACATGCTGATAGGAGGAGAGAGCAGTGTGACAGAGATGAGCTCTTCATTGTACTGCTTCTCTTTTCACTGTCCAATCACAGGCTGGGTTGGGAGGAAGTGGGTTGAATGATGCTGGCCATCAAAATGAGGACATCTAGTGGCAGAAAAAAAGTACTGCAGGGGAAAGTCTCTAGAATGAGGGTGAATACTGCTGCAAATTCTGGTTTATCTCATCTAAGATTTTATATCAAACTGATCTATATTATGTGACCAATATTTGAGGACACCTGACTATCAAACCTACAGTATATGAGCTTCTCAGACCATTGGCTTTGAGCTGACCTACCTATAACATAACATCCTTCACTTTTCTGGTAAAGCTTTTCCCAAGATCTTAGGGTGTGGTCTGGGGACATTTGAGTCCATTTAGCCAAAAGAACATTTTGTGAGGTCAGGTACTGTGTGTTGGACGAGAAGAACTGGCTCACCATCAGCGTTCCAATTCATCCCAAAGGTGTTCAGTAGGGTTGAGGTCTCTGTGGAGGCCACTTGAGTTCCTCCACACCAAACTGATCGAAGATGCTCAGTAGGGTTAAGGTCAGGAATCTGTGTAGGCCATTCTAGTTCCTCCACACCAAACTGATCAAAGATGCTCAGTAGGGTTGAGGTCTCTGTGGAGGCCACTTGAGTTCCTCCACACCAAACTGATCAAAGATGCTCAGTAGGGTTGAGGTCTCTGTGGAGGCCACTTGAGTTCCTCCACACCAAACTGATCGAAGATGCTCAGTAGGGTTAAGGTCAGGAATCTGTGTAGGCCATTCTAGTTCCTCCACACCAAACTGGTCAAATCATGTCTTTATGGAGCTGGCCAACGTTTACGAGGTTGAGTATTGATGTTGGATGAGAAGACTTGTCTTACAATCAGTGTTACTATTCACCCCAAAGGCGTTGAGTAGGGTTGCGGTCAGGGCTATATGCAGACCAATTGAGTTCCTCCACACCAAACTGATCAAAGATGCTCAGAAGGGTTGAGGTCGGGGATCTGTGTAGGCCATTCTAGTTCCTCCGCACCAAACTGGTCAAATCATGTCTTTATGGAGCTGGCCAACATTTATGAGTCAAGTATTGATGTTGGATGAGAAGACTTGTCTTGCAATCAGCAGACCAATTGAGTTCCTCCACACCAAACTGATCAAAGATGCTCAGAAGGGTTGAGGTCAGGAATCTGTGTAGGCCATTTCAGTTCCTCCGCACCAAACTGGCCAAACCATATCTTTTACTGAGCCGGACAAATTTATGAGATCAGATATTGATGTTGGATGAGAAGAACTGGCTCACAATCAATGTTCCAATTCATCCCAAAGGTGTTCAGTAGCGTTGAGGCCAGGGCGCCATACAGACCAGTTGAGTTCCTCCACACCAAACTGGTCGAAGGTGTTCACTAGGGTTGAGGTCAGGGCTCTGTGTAGGCCGTTCCAGTTCCTCCAAACCAAACTGGTAAAACCTTATCTTTTTATGGAGTCGTCTAACATTTACGAGGTCAAGTACTGATTATGGATGAGAAGACCTGGCTTTGCAGTCAGTGTTCCAATTCACCCCAAAAGCGTTGAGTAGGATTGAGGTCAGGGTTTTCTGCAAGACGCTCAAGTTCCTCCACATCAAACTGGTCAAACCTTGTCTTTATGGAGCTGGCCACTATTTACAAGGTCAGTTACTGATGTTGGAGGAGATGCTACAGGCAGGAGGAAGCATGTCCTCAGTCTCCTCTTCCCTAGTGGAGCAGAAGGTGAACTACGTCAGACATTTATGAACCCTACATGCTCCAAAGGTGTACATGGTTCCACCATTTCTGAGACAGTATCTTATTCAGGAAGTAGATGGTGACCCTGGATGGTGCTGCTGATTTGGAGAAAAAAGGGAGGAGGAAGGGTTGGGGAGGAGATTCTGTGAGGAGTAATAAATACTTGGAACTGTTGAAACATTACTTAGCATGGATGTAGAAAAACTATGTGGGGGCCATAACCCGTTGGAGCGACCATGAATTTTTTGGGTTTACCAATTACATCTTTGTAGCTCGTCGTTCGTTGTCTAGGGGTTCCCAGGGTTGGTACCCAGTGACTTCAGAGGCTGACACACAAAAGTCCTTTTGAGGATTTTTATTTTGCAGGGGTAACATCCAGCTATAACACCGTCTCAGGTGGGAATAGAGGGCACGGGTGATAAAACTCAGGCACTTTGACCTGCTGACATCAATTGAATGTCTCTTAGAGAGTAGCCACTCGCAACTGGGCGCTTCACTGCTGGACAAACCTCTAACCATAGACTTAGCAGCCAACGTGTGACTCCAAAAATTTGCAAAGTCTCTGCCACAGACTAGATGGTAACTGAAGATAAGTTAGGAACCTTTCCCACAGTACCTGGATCTTTCAGCCTTCTTGGCGATACTGTGTGAAGTGTGGATTCTCTAGGGTCCATACAACTTCAGTTCCCAGGCTCTTACCGAGCAGCCAGCTTCTTGGCCCTCCTCCGAAGAGTCCTCCCCTGGTCACTTGTACGAGTTGCCGTGTCTCTCCAATACCGAGAGCACACCGGGACACCCCCGAATCCTCCTTCAGTTACTGGGCCTCGAACTAGCCAGTTTCGAGGCTCGGGAACGGATGGATCCCCACCCCAGACTATGAGGGCCTCTGGGGCTGGTCAGGGTGACCATACTTACGGGGATGGCAGACACTCCTGGATCCGGGACCCCTCACGGGGTTGGTCCGGACCGGAACCAGGAATCAAAGCAGCAGCCAAACCCTGAACACGTGGCTTCAGCATCTTAAATACCCCTTCCCAGACTACGCAGCGGGGCCAGACGCGCCCACTGATTGGCTCCGGGAAAGATTGGTACCCAACACCAGTAGCGTCGCTAGGGGGTGGCTTTTGGGGCTATAGCCCCAAACCTTGAGCCCATAGCCCCGAATCTCTGCAGGGGTCCCCAAGGGAAGGGGAGGCTCTCTGGGACCCTGATGTAAGTGGGAGGCTCTCTGGGGACCCTGATGTAAGGGGGGGGCTCTCTGGGGACCCTGATGCAAGGGGGAGGCTCTCTGGGGACCCTGATGTAAGGGGGGGGCTCTCTGGGGACCATGATGTAAAGGGGGGGCTCTCTGGGGACCCTGATGTAAGTGGGGGGGGGCTCTCTGGGAACCCTGATGCAAGGAGGAGGCTCTCTGGTGACCTTGATGTAAGTGGGGGGCTCTCTAGGAACCCTGATGTAAGGAGGAGGCTCTCTGTGGACCTTGATGTAAGTGGGGGGCTCTCTGGGAACCCTGAATGCAAGGGGGAGGCTCTCTGGGGACCCTGATGTAAGGGGGAGGCTCTCTGGGGACCCTGATGTAAGTGGGGGGCTCTCTGGGAACCCTGATTCAAGGAGGAGTCTCTCTTTGGACCTTCATGTAAGTGGGGGGCTCTCTGGGAACCCTGATGCAAGGGGGAGACTCTCTGGGGACCCTGATGTAAAGGGAGGGGGCTCTCTGGGGACCCTGATGCAAGGGGGAGGCTCTCTGGGGACCCTGATGTAAGGGGGGGCTCTCTGGGGACCTTGATGTAAGTGGGGGGCTCTCTGGGGACCCTGATGCAAGGGGGAGGCTCTCTGGGGACCCTGATGTAAGTGGGGGGCTCTCTGGGGACCTTGATGTAAGTGGGGGGCTCTCTGGGGACCCTGATGTAAGGGGGGGGCTCTCTGGGGACCCTGATGTAAGTGGGGGGCTCTCTGGGAACCCTGATGCAAGGAGGAGGCTCTCTGTGGACCTTGATGTAAGTGGGGGGCTCTCTGGGAACCCTGATGCAAGGGGGAGATTCTCTGGGGACCCTGATGTAAGTGGGGGGGTTCTCTGGGAACCCTGATGCAAGGAGGAGGCTCTCTTTGGACCTTCATGTAAGTGGGGGTCTCTCTGGGAACCCTGATGCAAGGGGGAGACTCTCTGGGGACCCTGATGTAAGGGGAGGGGGCTCTCTGGGGACCCTGATGCAAGGGGGAGGCTCTCTGGGGACCCTGATGTAAGGGGAGGGGGCTCTCTGGGGACCTTGATGTAAGTGGGGGGCTCTCTGGGAACCCTGATGCAAGGGGGAGACTCTCTGGGGACCCTGATGTAAGGGGAGGGGGCTCTCTGGGGACCATTATGCAAGAGGGAGGCTCTCTGGGGACCCTGATGTAAGGGGAGGGGGCTCTCTGGGGACCTTGATGTAAGTGGGGGGCTCTCTGGGAACCCTGATGCAAGGAGGAGGCTCTCTGGGACTGATGCCAAAGTAAAAACCTGCACAATTAACCCCCAGAACTCTGTTACAGTTCTGGAAAACTAAATTTACATTGTATAGCACACACTTTGGACAAGTGTCGGCGCTACACTACATTCGAAGATAGGTCCACTTTACGAGTTCTAGGGTTAAGGTTATGGTGAGCGTCTTGGGGCCAGTGTTTCCTCTCTATTTGGGGGCTACAGTGGGGAAGGGGAGCAAAGCCAAGGGCTGGTCCAAATAGGGAAAGCACAGGTACACTTTACGGTGACCTGAGCAGACGGAGCTATGACCTTCCGGGAGGGGAAGGAAACAAACCAGACAGAGGTCTTCTAAAAAACCTTTTATAAAATCCACTTGTGCTGCTGGTTGGCTCTGTCTTTCTGCGCTACAACGATGATAAATCTCCCCTCCCCCAGGATCTAGAGAGAGTCATTACTTGCATACAGGCCATTTCCTTTACATAACAAAAAGGTAACTTACTTCCCCTTTCTTCTGAAAAACATTCAACGCATTTCATGACTTCATTAAGAAAGCTATAAATCCTCAAATTTTTTGAACCATCATGCGGCAGGGCCGTCTTTAATATTGATTGGACCCTGGGCAAAACTTCTCTTGGGCCCCCCTCCATGCAGTTTCGCTCTCCACCTGCTCTGAGACATACAATAAATAGCAGCTAGACTCAAAATCAGTTTACTGAATCAGATCAGGCAGCTATTGCGATTGGTTACCAGAGGTTACAGTGTATCATTACCGCTCACTGACTGGTTGCCAGAGGTTACAGTGTATCATTACCGCTCACTGACTGGTTGCCAGAGGTTACAGTGTATCATTAACGCTCACTGACTGGTTGCCAGAGGTTACAGTGTATCATTACCGCTCACTGACTGGTTGCCAGAGGTTACAGTGTATCATTACCGCTCACTGACTGGTTGCCAGAGGTTACAGTGTATCATTAACGCTCACTGACTGGTTGCCAGAGGTTACAGTGTATCATTACCGCTCACTGACTGGTTGCCAGAGGTTACAGTGTATCATTAACGCTCACTGACTGGTTGCTAGAAATTACAGCACACATTACGGCTCACTGATTAGTTGCTAGAGGTTACAGCACATGATTTCTGCTTGTTGATTGGTTGCTAGAGATTACTGTGGATATGACCTCAGGGGGGCATGATATACATATGAATGCTGCCGCTATTTACATATGAATGCCGGTAATTTACATGTAAACACAGGGTCTGCAGGTGAGTCGTCTGTACACAACAATAGGGCAGAGCTGGGCAGCATTAGTAGCAGCACTTCACACTGAGATATTGGGACACAGCACAGGACTAAAACCTCAAGGGGAAAAGGGGAATTTAAACCAGGATAGTTGGCAAGTATGAGGCAGCTGCTTTGGGCCCCACAACAATGACAGGGCCCAGGGCAGCTGCCCCTTTTGCCCTGCCTTAAAACGGTCCTGTCCATGACTCTATCTACCCTGTGTTTGGAATTGAAGTACTACTGGGTTGTAACATATTCTAGCTGTGTAGTCAAAAAATAATCACTATGTGAGCTTCCATGATGTTACCGGATCTCAGCATGATGCAGTGAAGGGGGGGGGCGGAGCAGGGACACATAGTTTGTGAGGATATCAAGCACTAGTTTGGACTAATTCCTCCATCCATGGACAAGGAACGAAGGTTTACTTGCATTTGGTTGTATGTACCGTAGTTCCTCCATGTTGGGACACTCTTCTGCTCCTTTATTTTGTGAGACCGGTGTCCTCCTTTAACTATCTGCTGATCTGACAATCTGTGTGGTCTGGCGAGACGAGGAATCTAAATACACATTGTTCCAGAATGAAAGAAGACTTGGACGGTGTCCAGATATACATGGAGAACAGAATCCATACCTTGTCCAAAAAGAACAAAAGGGATTTAGAATAATCCCCTTCTTGTTATACATAAGGCGTTTAAAGTGATGGTTTAAAGAGGACCTGTCACCGGGGCTAAAGCTGGTCCTACGGTGGTAAGATTTCCTTCAACGTTTTTCCTTTTAAGGTTTGTTTGATTTTCTAAATGTGTGTGTGTGTGTGTGTGTGTGGGATCAACATCTACAAACATTTGTTTGAAAATCGAATGGTGTATGGTCAGCGTAAAGCGAGCCTTGGATTAATCGATTGTCTTTTCTTCCACCACGGGTACATTGGTAATCCGAGAAGAAATACCCCCTTTCCTTGGTGGTTAGTGGAGAAATTCCCCCTTACATTGGAGTTCAGTAAAGAAATGTCCCCTTACATTGGTGATCAATGGAAAAATACCACCTTACTTTGATGATCAGAGGTGAAATGCCCCCTTTTCCTTGGTGGTCAGTGGAAAATAGGCCCTTACATTGGAGATTAGTGAAGAACTGACCCCTTACACTGGTGGTCAATGGAGAAATGCCCCCTTTCCTTGGTGGTCAGTGGAGAAATACCCCCTTACATTGGTGGTCTGTAGAGAAATGCTCCCTTTACTTGGTGGTCAGTGGAGAAATACCCCCTTACATTGGTGGTCAGTGGAAAAATATGCCCTTACATTGGAGATTAGTGAAGAACTGACCCCTTACACTGGTGGTCAATGGAGAAATGCCCCCTTTCCTTGGTGGTCAGTGGAGAAATACCCCCTTACATTGGTGGATAGTAGAGAAATGCCCCCTTTCCTTGGTGGTCAGTGGAGAAATATGCCCTTACATTGGAGATTAGTGAAGAACTGACCCCTTACATTGGTGGTCAGTAGAGAAATGCCCCCTTTCCTTGGTGGTCAGTGGAGAAATACCCTCTTAAATTGGTGGTTAGTAGAGAAATGCCCCCTTACGCTGGTGGTCAGTAGAGAAATGCCCTCTTTTAATGGCGGTTAGTGTAGAAGTTGCATTGATGGTCAATGTAGACGCTCCCCCTTTCCTTGGTGGTTAGTAGAGAAATAACCCCTTACATTGGGTATTAGAGGGGGATAACCTCCTTACATTGGTGGTCAGTAGAGTAATGCCCCCTTTCCTTGGTCATCAGTGAAGAAATGCCCCTTTACTGTACATCGGCGGCCAGTGGAGAGATGCCCTCTTACATTGGGGGCCACTGGAGACATGCCCCCTTACATTGGTTGTCCATTGAGAAATGCCCCATTACATTGGTGATCAGAGGGGAAATACCCCCTTACATTAGTGGTCCGTGGATAAATGCCCCTTTTCCTTGGTGGTCAGTGGAGACGTTCCCCCTTACATTGGAGGTCAGTAAAGAATTGTCTCCTTAAAGTACATTGGTGATCAATGGCGAAATACCCCCTTACATTGTTGGTCAGTAGAGAAATGCCCCCTTTCCTTGGTGGTCAGTGGAGAAATTCCCCTTTACATCGGTGGTCAGTGGAGAGATGCTCCTTTACATCTGTGGTCAATGGAGAAATTCCCCCTTTCCTTGGTGGTCAGTGGAGAAATTCCTCCTGATGATCAGAGGGGAAAATGCCCACGTACATTGGTGGTCAGTGGGAAAATACCCCCTTACATTGGTGGTCAGTGGAAAAATACCTCTTTTCCCTTGGTGGTCAGTGGAGAAGTTCCCCCTTACAATAGAGGTCCATAAAGAAATGCCCCCTTACATTTGTGATCAATGGAGAAATACTGTACCACCTTACTTTGGTGATCAGAGGGGGGGAATACCCCCTTACATTGATGGTCAGTAGGGAAATGCCCCTTTTCCTTGGTGGTCAGTGGAGAGATGCTCCTTTTTACATCTGTGGTGGTCAATGGAGAAATTCCCCCTTTCCTTGGTGGTCAGCAGAGGAAATTCCTCCTTACTTCCCCCCCTTGGTGATCAGAGGGGAAATACCCCCTTACATTGGTGGTCAGTGGATAAATGACCCTTTTCCTTGGTGATCAGTGGAGAAGTTCCTCCTTATTGATGGTCAATGGAGAAGCTCCTCCTTTCCTTGGTGATCAATGGATAAATGCCCTCGTACACTGGCGGTCAGTGGAGAAGTTCCCTCTTGGAAACCAGTAAAGAATTGCCCCCTGGCATTGGTAGTCATTGTAGGTGTGGGGGGGGGGGGGCTTAAGGAACACCCAGTAACCTGCAGAGGAACCCTAGTGATCCACAGAACCCTGGTTGAGAAAGCCTCTTCTAAATATATATACTGTATATATAGTCGCAGATCTGCTTCTAGCCAACCAGAAACAATTAGACGTCTCCTACTAATACAATCCATGGCCTTTATAACTCAATTTATAGACTGTAAGTCAATTACAGCGTCGTCTTGCTTCTACAAGGGAGCCAAGCTGAGTTCTTGGTGCAATTATCTAATGGAGGAGACTCTGTGGTCTTCTTACGTTGTATTGATCTATATGTGTACATTTCCATTACTCTTAGAAAAAAAAAATCTCATTGATTTTGATAGATTGTACTTTTGCTCATTACATTTGCAGGATCTGCTTCCTTCTTAGTGCTGCCCGGTTATAGTTAAAGTAGATCTTAAAAAACCAATCACTTAAATCTCACATAAAGACTTTGTAATCATTTGGAAATAATGGAGAGTGGTGCTCCATTCACACCAGCGAGACTTTGCATGCTTACTCCTTAAGCATAAATCCCCCCTCCTCCCAGGACAAATCGCCCCCCCCCTACTGAAATCCCCCCTCCCAGCACAAATCTCTGCGCTCCCCCATCTCCCTTCCCAGTTCCAATCCTCTCTCCCTCCAAATCCCCCCCCCCCCTTCCAGCACAAATATTCCCTCCTAGCACAAATCCCCCCTCCCAGCACAAATCTTTGCTTCTCAGCTCAAATCCCCTCTCACCCCCTAGCATTCCCACCCCCCCCCCAAAAAAATATCCCTCCTTGCACAGATCCTCTACTCCTCAAATTTCCCCCCTGAGTACAATCCCCCCCCCCTCCAAGTCCCCCTTCCAGCACAAATATTCCCTCCTAGCACAAATCCCCCCTCCCAGCTCAAATCTTTGCTCCCCATCTCCCTTCCCAGCTCAAATCCTCCCCCCCTGCCCCAGCACCCCCTGAGTACAACCCCCCCTCCAAATCCCCCCTTCCAGCACAAATATTCCCTCCTAGAAAGAAATCCCCCCTCCCAGCACAAATCTCTGCGCCCCTCATCTCCCTAACCAGCTCCAATCCTCTCTCCCTCCAAATCCCCCCCCCTTCTAGCACAAATATTCCCTCCTAGAACAAATCTCCCCCCTCCCAGCACAAATCTTTGCTTCCCAGCTCAAATCCTCTCTCTTCCCCTAGCAGCATCCGCCCCCCCAAAAAAAATATCCCTCCTAGCACAAATCCTCTACTCCTCAAATTTCCCCCCCCCCTCCAAGTCCCCCTTCCAGCACAAATATTCCCTCCTAGAAAAAATCCCCCCTCCCAGCACAAATCTTTGCGCCCCCCACTCCCTTCCCAGTTTAAATTCTCTGTCCCTTCAAATCCCCCCTTCCAGCACAAATATTCCCTCCTAGCATAAATTCCCCCTCCCAGCACAAATCTTTGCGCCCCTATCTCCCTTCCCAGCTCCAATCCTTTCTCTCCCCAACCCCCCCCCCCAAAAAAAATAATCTCTCCTAGCACAAATCCTCTACTCAAATTTCCCCCCTGAGTACAATCCCCCCTTCCGTCACAAATATTCACTCCCCTAGCACCTTCACTCCCCCCCCTTCAAATACCCCTCCCAGCACAAATACCCCCCAATCATCCTTACTAGCACAACCACCGCCCCCCCCCCCCCCCCGCCCCCCAATAAAAAAAATCCCCTCCTACCATAAATACCCTCCCTTTTCTACCATATCACCTCTTCTAGCACAAACAATCCAAAATCCATCCTCCTAGCAAAAATCATCTTCCTCCATTCCTCCCTCCAAACAAAAATCCCCCCCCCCCCCAAATCACCTTTCCTATCACCACCCCCCACTCAAATTTCCTCTCCTAGAACAATTCTTACCCCCTGCTTCTCCCCCCTCCCCCCAACACAAATCCCCCCCCATCTCCTTTGAGGCGACCTCCCCACCTCACATGATACCACAGTGCCCAGGGCAGCTGTCCCTCCTGCCCACCCCTTGCCCCGGACCTGATGTCATTCATGTCAGATATAGAGCCTTTATGCCCCATTCACGTTTAGGCAGAGCAGAATCTCTGCGATTCTGCCCACGATTCCA
The DNA here is from genome assembly GCA_028564925.1 of Lithobates sylvaticus. Taxonomy (NCBI): domain Eukaryota; kingdom Metazoa; phylum Chordata; class Amphibia; order Anura; family Ranidae; genus Lithobates; species Lithobates sylvaticus. Next base: position 26,896,830 of record CM053038.1, read on the forward strand.
AATCGCATCATAACACAGGATGCACGCTTGGGTGCCATTATTCTTAACAGAACCCCAAATGAGCTTGGATTCTGCCTCGATTGTCCCGTAGCAATTGCAGCAAAACAGCAGTGGCTTAAAAAAGGGTGGGCTTGGGGCGCAGCCCACCCAGTTGTGTGACAATAGCAAATTAATATTCGCTGTTGTCTTCCTGATTCTCCTCCCGGCCAATCAGGAAGCGGGTCCTGAGACCCGATTGGCCAGGGAGTCTTAGGAGCAGCAGCCCTACTCCGGATATTTGCCATCTCTCTCCTAAGGTAAGGAGGCCTCTGTCCATCTGTCTCCTGGGGGGGTGGTCCCCGCCTCCCCATCCGTATCCTGGGGGGGTGGTCCCCGCCTCCCCATCCGTATCCTGGGGGGGTTGTCCCCGCCTTCCCGTCTGTCTCCTGGGGGGGTGGTCCCTGCCTTCCCGTCCATCTCCTGGGGGGTGGTCCCAGCCTTCCCGTCCGTCTCCTGGGGGGGTGGTCCCCGCCTTCCCGTCCGTCTCCTGGGGGGGTGGTCCCCGCCTTCCCGTCCATCTCCTGGGGGGTGGTCCCAGCCTTCCCGTCCATCTCCTGGGGGGTGGTCCCAGCCTTCCCGTCCATCTCCTGGGGGGTGGTCCCAGCCTTCCCGTCCGTCTCCTGGTGGGGTGGTCCCCGTCTTCCCGACCGTCTCCTGGGGGGGTGGTCCCGCCTTCCCATTAGTCTCCTGGTGGGGTGGTCCCCGCCTTTCCATCCATTTCCTGGGGGGGTCCCCGCCTTCCCATCCATCTCGTGGGGTGGTGGTCCCGGCCTTCCCGTCCATCTCCTGGGGGGTGGTCCCAGCCTTCCCGTCCACCTCCTGGGGGGTGGTCCCAGCCTTCTCGTCCGTCTCCTGGGGGGGTGGTCCCCGCCTTCCCGTCAGTCTCCTGGTGGGGTGGTGCCCGCCTTCCCATCCGTTTCCTGGTGGGGTGGTCCCCGCCTTCCCGTCAGTCTCCTGGTGGGGTGGTGCCCGCCTTCCCATCCGTCTCCTGGTGGGATGGTCCCCGACTTCTCGTCCGTCTCCTGGGGGAGTGGTCCCAGCCTCCCCATCCATATCCTGGGGGGGGGGTGAGGTTGGCGTTGGTTTGCCCCCCCTCCAAAAAAATGTAAAATTGAGCACCAGCCGCCACTGATGTACGGTATGGAGAGTGCTTCATAAATTGTTGGCTCTATATAAATACTTGTAATAAAGAAATAGTGCCCGATGACCCTTTAGCTCTGCAAAGCTCAAGAGCCTTATGACTCAGCCAGGGGGGTGAATGTGACCTCTGCAGAGAGATCACTGCTTCCCTGTAAAGGAATGGATTCTTTACAGTAAGAGCTGTCAAAGTCCTCTAAAACGGTTCTTCTCTGCAGCATGCTGGCAGCGGACGGGCTTTTCTACTATGCTGTGGCTGCTTTTTTTACTGTAAAGAATCCCTTTTTTTTTTACAAATGGAAATTCCTTTGCCCCTTGCACCTGTCCCGTTATCCTTTTTGTTCAGTCCTTGGAATAAAAAGTCCCCTTTTTTTAAATACTAGTATCTGGTTGGAGATGAGCCGGGCGCACATCCTTTTTTTTTTTTTGCCCGCTGATAAGCTGAAGATTCGTCTCTCTGGCCGCAGCATTTCCCTGCGGATTCTGGGATAGGACCTTTTTTAGAATATAAAGGCAGGAAGACGGAGGATGTGTGCCGGAGGGAGATAACCGCCGGGGCCGGGTTAATTTAGGAACACGGCTGAGTGAAAAGTTTACTGGTATAAACAATTGTTATCGCTTTCCATCCCCGAGCTGAGGGACATCAAACCTGCCGTGGATGATACGGAGCGCGTTCCTGTTCTCGCTCCGACCGACGCTTACATCATGCGCAAAAAAGGTCGGCCCACCCCAAGGAGACATTTGGACTAGAAGTTGTAACAATGGGCTACGTCAACCAGGGCTTCATATTTCTTGGATACATCATCTGCAAAATTCTCCCCCTGCATATCTAGATTCTGCGTGTAAATCCAGCCCAGGACAACGTCTGCATGGAGTTTGTACTCTGGGTAGTCCTTATTGGTGCCTCGGGTTCCTTTCATAGCATGACCTTTTTAAAAGCGTTTCCATATTCATGACATACCTTATTTTTGACCCAGTGACACCGTCACTGGGTCTCTGTGCTGCTCTATGCAATGCAGGCAGATTATGGCTGGTGGGAGGGGCCAGCAGGGTGCCTTACATGGCTTCCTGAAAACTTTACAGCCCCCGGCTTCAGCACGCCCCTGAAGAGCCCCTAGTCATAATGCCATAGCTCCCAACTGTCCCTGATTTCGAGGGACTGTCCTTGATTTGGAGCAATGTCCCTCTGTCCCCCTCATTTGTCCCTCCTTTTTTGGTCTGATCCATATAGTTGTATATAAAATGCACTTTTTATCTTCCAAAAAGTGTTTCCCTGCGCTAAACTTTTTATCCAAATTATAAATTGCTGCATTTGTAAATTTTCTAAGCCAATATAAAGGAATAGTTGTGGTAAAGAAAGTCCCTTGTGGATTTAATTAACCTTTTTTTTGGGGGTTAATTCTCCTTTAAGGGGGTGTGACAGGGGGGCGTGTCCTATGCCTACATATTTTTGCTAGTAGGTGTCCCTCATTCCCATCTCAAAATGTTGGGAGGTATGCATAATGCAAGCATAACTTTACAAGGGTTCTAACCAGGGGTGGACTGACCATTCGGTCACTCGGGCACTGCCCGAGGGCCCCGGGCCCCTAGGGGGCCCCATCAGGGTTGCCAGCCTCAGTAAAACCAGGGACAGTATGTAAAAATCAGTGTTTTTTTTTACATCTGTCTCTGAAATGTCCCTTACTGGAATCCTTTTGGTCTAAAAATCCAGAGATTATAGCTGCCCCACCTCTCCAGTACCTTCTCAGCCAATAGAAACATGTCTGTGTATACTGTGTGTACATGTATGTGTATACTGTGTGATTGTATACTGTGTGTGTGTATATACTGTGTGGCCCCATCATCTCTCATTGCCTGGGGGCCCCATAAACTCCTATTGCCCATGAGTTGTCAGTCCGCCCCTGGTTCTAACCCTTCCTTACTCAATCCAAAACGAAAAACTTCAGCCTTAAAGAGAAAGTAAACCCTGATGGGGTTTTACTTCCTCTTTATTCCCCTGCAAGGTAAAAGCATAATGGGCTTGTAAGCATCGCATTCTAGCCCATTATGTGCCACTTACCGCCAAACGAAGCCCACGATGTCCCCGCTGCAGGAAGTATCCGTCTTCACCCCTCTTCCTTCCAGGGGGCCGTGGACTCCGGCTCAGTGACTGGCCGGAGTCGCATGACGTCACTGATGCGCGCGGGAGACGACGCATGCGCGCAGGAGACGACGGTCACGGCACGGGTCCTATAGAAAGGGCACGATCGTGCCCTTTCTATAGTGCATACCTCCCAACTTTTTGAGATGGGGATGAGAGACGCCTATCAGCAAAAGTATACAGGCATAGGACACACCCCTTGCCACGCCCCCTTAAAGGAGAATTGTACAAAAAAACAAGAATGGTTAAACCCACGAGTGCTTTTTTTTTACCACTAATATTCCTTTATATTGGCTTTTGGAATTTACAAATCCATTTAGAAATCAGATGAAAGGTTTAGTGCTGGAAAACACTTTTTGATAGATAAAAAAGTGTATTTTATATACATCTATAGAGTTCAGACCAAAATGAGGGACAAATGAGGAGGAATGAGGGACAGAGGGACATTGCTCCAAATCAGGGACAGTCCCTCAAAATCAGGGACAGTTGGGAGCTATGATAGTGGGCATGTGCCGATGACGTCGGCGCAAGTGTATATGGTAAATATATTCTAAACCGTTTAGGAGGTGTTTCCAGTACCTACTGGTAAGCCTTATTATAGGCTTACCTGTAGGCAGGGGCGTTGCTAGGTCTACACAAGATCTGGGGCTAGAGCCCATAGCAGCGTAGTAAAGAAAGTCATACGCTTGGGTGGGCATACACATGTATATACAGTAATATACATGTGTGTGTATATCCCCAGAGAGCCCCCCACTTACATCAGGGTCCCCAGAGAGCCTCCCCTTGTATCAGGGTCCCCAGACTGCCCCTCCTTACATCAGGGTCCCCAGAGAGCCTCCCCCTTGTATCAGGGTCCCCAGACTGCCCCTCCTTACATCAGGGTCCCCAGAGAGCCTCCCCCTTGTATCAGGGTCCCCAGACTGCCCCTCCTTACATCAGGGTCCTCAGAGAGTCTCCCCCTTGTATCAGGGTCCCCAGAGTGCCCCTCCTTACATCAGGGTCCCCAGACTGCCCCTCCTTACATCAGGGTCCCCAGACTGCCCCTCCTTACATCAGGGCCCCCAGACTGCCCCTCCTTACATCAGGGCCCCCAGACTGCCCCTCCTTACATCAGGGTCCCCAGACAGCCCCTCCTTACATCAGGGTCCCCAGACAGCCCCTCCTTACATCAGGGTCCCCAGACAGCCCCTCCTTACATCAGGGTCCCCAGACTGCCCCTCCTTACATCAGGGTCCCCAGACTGCCCCTCCTTACATCAGGGTCCCCAGACTGCCCCTCCTTACATCAGGGTCCCCAGACTGCCCCTCCTTACATCAGGGCCCCCAGACTGCCCCTCCTTACATCAGGGTCCCCAGACTGCCCCTCCTTACATCAGGGTCCCCAGACTGCCCCTCCTTACATCAGGGTCCCCAGACTGCCCCTTCTTACATCAGGGTCCCCAGACTGCCCCTCCTTACATCAGGGTCCCCAGACTGCCCCTCCTTACATCAGGGTCCCCAGACTGCCCCTCCTTACATCAGGGTCCCCAGACTGCCCCTCCTTACATCAGGGTCCCCAGACTGCCCCTCCTTACATCAGGGTCCCCAGACAGCCTCTCCTTACATCAGGGTCCCCAGACAGCCCCTCCTTACATCAGAGTCCCCAGAGAGCCTCTCCCTTGCATAAGGGTCCCCAGAGAGCCTTTCCCTTGCATCAGGGTCCCCAGAGAGCCTCCCCCTACATCAGGGTCCCCAGAGAGCCTCCCCCTACATCAGAGTCCCCAGAGAGCCTCCCCCTACATCAGGGTCCCCAGAGAGCCTCCCCCTACATCAGGGTCCCCAGAGAGCCTCCCCCTACATCATGGTCCCCAGAGAGCCTCCCCCTTGCATCAGGGTCCCCAGAGAGCCTTTCCCTTGCATCAGGGTCCCCAGAGAGCCTCTCCCTTGCATCAGGGTCCCCAGAGAACCCCCCACTTACATCAGGGTCCCCCAGAGAGCCTCTCCCTTGCATCAGGGTCCCCAGAGAGCCCCCACTTACATCAGGGTCCCCAGAGAGCCTCTCCCTTGCATCAGGGTCCCCAGAGAGCCTCCCCTCCCCTTGGGGACCCCTGCAGAGACTGGGGGCTATGGGCCCCAGATTCGGGGCTATAAGCCCCAAAAGCCACCCCCTAGCGACGCCACTGCCTGTAGGCAAAAGTGGTGTGTAAGGGTTTACAACCCCTCCAAGTGCAAGTTTTATTCTGCTTGTATTTTACCTTCTCTGGTTTCTCCCCCGCATCAAAAAAAAATTTATGTTTCAATTTATATATTTTATTTTAGATCCAGTGACATACCTTATTTTAGATCCGGTGACCTCATCACTGGGACTCTGCGCTTCTCTATGCAGTGTAGGCAGATCGTGGCTGATGGGAGGGGCCAGCAGGGGGCTGTACATAGCTTCCTGAAACCATCATAAGCCGCCCCCCCGCCTTAATACTCCCTCCAGCCCTGATGCGTGCAGTGGGAGGAGTTATGCAAATATCAGGATGCCCTGAATGGGGGGTGGGTGTCAGTTTGGAGGAGTGGGCGTTCCTAGGCAGGCTGTATTTGCATAGGTAACGTCCATGTGTGATGCTGAGCCTCCATGATTAAAAAGAAATGGAATCCAGGGGGTGGGGTCAAGGGACAGACCCCTTCACCCCCCCCCCCCCCCGCTATGTCTTTTGTTCATATTAACAGACCTCATTTTATTTTGTGGTGAGAAGATCAACTCGTTACATCTGAGACTACACCACGATCTGTGTGAATCTCATCCTGCAATTGGCCTCCCGATGGGGGGGGGGGGGGGTTGGAAGTCCTCCGGCACTCTTTCTATTCTGCCAAAAACATTTTGCAAGTGCAGCCAAAATCTCGTGTTCTTCTACGATCCCCCGGAGCAGCTCTTCAACCTGTGTCTTCCCTCTAATCCAAGAGGATCATTTGTTTCCAATTATAATTTATAGGGACCTTCATCCAAACAGCTCGACAATTATTTAATGCGTGAGAAAAATGTCAAAGGAGATGTTCAGAATTCCTGCGTGGGGGCTCGTCCGGGATGGGATTAAAGGGCAAATCCAGGTGATGCCTTCGGGATCGGTGGATCGCTAATATTGAAGAGAAAAAGCTTTCCCTGTGCCCCTAAAATCAGAAAAATCACACCCTGTTAGACATGTGCACAACAAAAAAATTTGTTTATTTTCGTTCCGTTTCCGAAAAAAACTTGTTTATTTTAGTTTCGTTTTTTTTTTCGTTTCCGTTGATTCGTAACAATTCGTACATTCGTAAGTCGTCGGTGTTCGTATTCGTAACGATTCGTACATTCGTAAGAGTTATTTTTTCGTTGATTCGTTTTTCCGTTAGTTTAATTTTCGTTTATTCGAAATTCGGACGCATTCGTATTTATTCGTACATTCGTAACATTCGTAGATTCGTAATCGGAGCATAATTCGTAATTTTATGTAATGTGTATTGCTATTATTACATTTTAATAATTTACAAATCGAAAAAAAAAAGTTACGAATCGAAAAAAAAAAAGTTACAAATTTTTTCGTTCAATCTATTCGAAGCACATTAAGCAGCGCCATTGTAAGGGACACGGAAAATTACCAATTCAACAAAAAAAAAAAAAGTTACGAATCGAAAAAAAAAGTTACGAATCGAAAAAATAAGTTACGAATGTACGAATTTTTTCGTTCAATCTATTCGAAGCACGTTAAGCAGCACCATTGTAAGAGACACGGAAAATTACGAATCGAAAAAAAAAAAAAATAAGTTACGAATGTACGAATTTTTTCGTTCAATCTATTCGAAACACATTAAGCAGCACCATTGTAAGGGACACGGAAAATTACCAATTCAACAAAAAACTAAAAAGTTACGAATCGAAAAAAAAAAGTTACGAATGTACGAATTTTTTCGTTCAATCCATTCGAAGCACGTTAAGCAGCGCCATTGTAAGGGACACGGAAAATTACGAATCGAAAAAAAAGTTACGAATGTACGAATTTTTTCGTTCAATCTATTCGAAGCACGTTAAGCAGCGCCATTGTAAGAGACACGGAAAATTACGAATCGAAAAAAAAAAGTTACGAATGTACGAATTTTTTCGTTCAATCTATTTGAAGCACGTTAAGCAGCGCCATTGTAAGAGACACGGAAAATTACCAATTCAACAAAAAAAAAAAGTTACGAATCGAAAAAAAAAGTTACGAATGTACAAATTTTTAGGTTCAATCTATTCGAAGCACGTTAAGCAGCGCCATTGTAAGGGACACGGAAAATTACCAATTCAAAAAAAAAATAAAGTTAGGAATGTAGGAATTTTTTTCGTTCATTTTCGTTGTTCCTGTTTTAGTTTTTCGGATTTTCTTCATTTGTACATTCGTTGTTTCTAATTCGTTTTTTTCGGATTTACGTTGTTTTTCGGATTCGTTCGATTTGTTAATCGGATTCGTACGATTGGAACGATTCGTTCATTCGTACGAAAACGAATGAACGAAAAAAACGAAACGAATTGCACATGTCTAGACCCTGTTCATGTCGCCTGTAGAGGGAACGAGCGTTCCTGGGTGATTTGGAATCGCCAGCAAATTCACCCCGATTTTGCAAGCATTTTGGGTGCAGTTCATTTGTATAGGCACCCCCAAACGCGGTGAGATTTTTTCCGTGTGGAAATCGTGGCAAAATGCACCTTTTAAAAATCACACAAAGCCAGAAAAGAGCAGGAGCTTCTCTTGGGGCGACAAACACGCATAAGGTTGCCCGTTGAAGATAATTTGGGGCTGCCCTATGCGTGACACGCAGGAACGCTTATAAATCGCCCTAAAAAAAAAACTGCGAGCAGGAACGATCTTGTGTGCCGTCAAGACCTGGGTGGCTTGTTACTGACCACGGCACAAGGCACACTAGATCTCGTACTGTGCATTCGCTAGATTTCGTGCCGCGCATTAGTCAGATCTTGCATTTGCCAGATCCCGTACCGCGCTTTTGCCAGATCCCGTACGGTGATTTTGCCAGATCTCTTACTGTGCTTTCGCCAGACCTAACCCTAAACCCCTAAGTCCTAACCCTAACCCAAACTAACCTTTTGACCTATGAACTTTTACCCTAACTCTAATGCCGCGTACACACGGTCGGAATTCTTGTCGGAAAAAGCTCTGATGGTTTTTCCGTCGGAATTCCGACGGAAATTTCGCTCAAACCGTCTTTCCTACACACGGTCACACCAAATTCCGACGGTCAATAACACAGCGGCATAAAACACGTTCGACAGCACTATAAAAGGGAAGTTTAATGCTTCCGAGCATGCGTCGGAATTTTGCGTGTCGGAATTGCATACACACGATCGGAAAATCCGATAGAAAGGTTTTCCGTCGGAAAAATTGAGAACAGGTTCTCAATCCAAAGTCCGTCGGAAATTCCGACAGAAAAAGACCGTTGGGCATACACACGGTCGGAAAATCCGATGAAAATCCGATAAAAATCGGAAATTCCGACCGTGTGTATCTGTGTATCTCCACTTTTTGACTCCCCCACCCTAAAACCCCTACCTTTCCCAGATCCCGCTCGGTTTGTTGGCAAACCCTAATGCGGCGTACACACGGTCGGAATTTCCGATGGAAACAGTCCGATGGGAGCTTTTCAACGGATTTTCCGACCGTGTGTATGCCCAACGGTCTTTTTCTGTCGGAATTTCCGATGGACTTTGGATTGAGAACCTGTTCTCAATTTTTCAGACGGAAAACCTTTCTATCGGATTTTCCGATCGTGTGTATGCAATTCCGACACGCAAAATTCCGACGCATGCTCGGAAACAATTCGACGCATGCTCAGAAGCATTAAACTTCCCTTTTATAGTGCTGTCGAATGTGTTTTACGCCGCTGTGTTACTGACCGTCGGAATTTGGTGTGACCGTGTGTAGGCAAGACAGTTTGAGCGAAATTCTGTCGGAATTCCGACGGGAAAACCATCAGAGCTTTTTCCGACGAGAATTCCGACCGTGTGTACGCGGCATTAGTGCATCTCCACTTTTTGACTCCTTCACCTGCTCTGTTTGTTGGAAAACCCTAACACTAACCCTGCAGATTATATTTGGCACATGCGCCAAATCATGTACAGCATCTGACACGGCTTGTTATTCAATAACTAGCTGGCCTGATCTTGTATGGTGCATGCGCGAGATCAGGAGCGACGTCATCAATAGGCCATAGATGGAAGCTTCTATGGCGGAGAACAAAAGATTCACTTGATGTTGATGGTGTGCCGTGATTACTTTACCTAAGAAGCCAAGTTTAGCTGGGTGAGAATTTTCACACAACTGTAAGGTAATGGTTTGGACTGCAGTCATAAGAACTGTGTAGGCTCCATCGTACTTTTTCCGTCGGATTTTCCGACGGACAAAGTTTTATCTCCTGCTCTCAAATTTTCCGACAACAAAGTCCTATCGGACTTTTTCCGATCGTGTGTAGCGAATTCCAACGGACAAAATGCCACGCATGCTCAGATCACATTACAAGACCAAAGCTATTGGCTACTAGCCTCTACGTAGTCCCGTCGTAGGCAACAAACGTCACCACGTTCAGAATGATCGGATTTTCCGACAACTTTGTCCGACCGTGTGTATGCAACACCAGTGTTGGACAAAATCCATCGGAAAAAATCCGGTGGATTTTGTGGTCGGATTTTCCGACCGTGTGTACGGGGCATAAGAGGTTTTGGTGCAGCCAACAATTGGGGAGTGTGGACATTACAACTGGTTCTGGTCAGAAACAGGTAGAGGCCTAGTAGAGGAAAGTCCACCTGCTTGGCAGGGATAGGAAAGGTTCCCCTGGGTGCATATGCCTTTTAAACTGGGCCCTTATGTCTCATGGACCTTGGGTAGTCCCCCTGAGAACTAGGGTTGGAAGCACTGAAAGGGGAGAGGCCTTTTCGTAAATGTGTTAAAGCATGTTACCCAAAATGGCCCTAGGGGCAGAAAGTGTGAGGAACCTAACAAATGGAACAAACCAGAAGGTTGCTTACTGGGATCTCAGACCTGAAACACCAGAATGTAACTGTAGGCTATGGGGCAGGAAAGGGCTTAACCATCCCACAGCAAGACCCTTGTCCCCCAACTATAACCCTTATCCCCCAACCAAGACTCTTATCCCCCAACCAAGACTCTTATCCCCCAACCAAGACTTTTATCCCCCAACCAAGACTTTTATCCCCCAACCAAGACTTTTATCCCCCAACCAAGACTTTTATCCCCCAACCAAGACTTTTATCCCCCAACCAAGACTCTTATCCCCCAACCAAGACTCTTATCCCCCAACCAAGACTCCTATCCCCCAACCATAAACCCGATCCTCCAACCACAACCTTTATCCCCCAACCCCCAACATGGGCCTAGGGGCAGGGTGCGTGTGGAGCCTAGCAAATGTTGCAACCAGAGAGATGCTTACGGGGTCTCAGACCTGAGACACCAGAATTTAACTGTACGCTATGGTGCAGGAATGGGCTTAACCATCCCACAGCAAGGGTGTGCTACAAAGCTTGTGGTAAGTTTGGGAAAGGTCCTTTCTTGTCCTAGCATGATGGCACCCGTTTACCAAGCCATAAAGACATAGTTGGACCAGTCTTCTGTAGAGGGACTCAAGTGGCCTGTACAGAGCCCTGATCGCATCCTTACTGAACACCTTTGGGATGATTTGGAATGATGATGGGTGAGCCAGCTCTTCTCATCCAACATCAGTACTTGACCTTGTAAATGGTGGCCAGCTCCATAAAGACATGGTTTGACCAGTTTGGTGTGGTGGAACTCATGTCCTGCAGAGCCCTGACCTCAACCCTACTGAACACCTTCGGGATGAATTGGAACACTCATTGTGATCCAGGTCTTCTCATCCAACAATCAGTACCTGACCTCGTAAATGGTGGGCAGCTCCATGAAGACATGGTTTGATGAGTTTGGTGTGGAGGATCTTGAGTGGCCTGCATAAAGCCCTGACCTCAACCCTACTGAACACCTTTGGATGAATTGGAACACCAATTGTGAGCCAGGTCTTCTCATACAACATCAGTACATGACCTCATAACTGGTGGATAGCTCCATAAAGACATGGATTTGTTGAGTTTGGTGTGGAGGATCTTCAAGTGGCCTGCATAGAGCCCTGTCCTCATCCCTACTGAACACCTTTGGGATGAATTTGAACACTCATTGTGATCCAGGTCTTCTCATCCAACATTAGTACTTGACCTTGTAAATGGTGGCCAGCTCCATGAAGACATGGTTTGACCATTTTGGTGTGCTGGAACTCATGTCCTGCAGAGCCCTGACCTCAACCCTACTGAACACCTTCGGGATGAATTGGAACACTCATTGTGATCCAGGTCTTCTCATCCAACAATCAGTACCTGACCTCGTAAATGGTGGGCAGCTCCATAAAGACATGGTTTGATGAGTTTGGTGTGGAGGATCTTGAGTGGTCTGCATAAAGCCCTGACCTCAACCCTACTGAACACCTTTGGAATGAATTGGAACACCCATTGTGCGCCAGGTCTTCTCAGCCTACATAAGTACCTGACCTCACAAATGTTCTTTTGGCTGATGAGACACAAATTGCCACAGACACCCTCCAAGGTTTAATGGGACGCCTTCCCATAGAAGTGGAGGATTTTATAAGGGAGCCTTATAGTAGAGATCCGCTTGCTATGAATACATACCAAGTTCTGTTTCAGAGTTTCAGGACAACGTACAATGCTAGACTATGTATGTTGAATATCTCTTGTAACAGGTTCCCTTTGATCGTTTTCTTCTCCATATTAGGGCAGACATTATCCCCGTCTGTCGGTTGTTAGAGTCTGTTTTTTGTGTTTCCAAACCTCCATTCATTTATATTTTGACTGATTTCTTAAAGCTACTAGTTTTATTGCCTTAAAAATAATCAGAATCCTGGCATTATTTTGGGCATTGAATTGTAGGGTTTTCCATATAAGCACACATATCATTTTTATTGTACAAACTGGAATCTGTAGAAAGAAAAAAGAAAAAGGAAAATACAATTTATTTCATGGGGTTTGATGCCAAGGATCATTTCCTGTCCCGTTATTTGCGTCTTAATCGTGCCAACGTACAGCCCTGAGCAGCTGGATGCTGGCAATGGCACTGGGACATATTTAGCAGTGTCTCAGGAAAAAGTCAATGTCTATGTTGCTTTTTGTAACCAACCATTTTCTCTTTTTTTTATGCGACTTAAGGCAACACAGACGGGTCTGATCTCCCCACCACAGGTCCCAACAGGAGCCTTTAGCCCTCTACTCAAGCACTTCAGGAGTTCCCAAACCCAAGGTGAGGGCATAGAGGCCCGGGAGTTCCTGAATTTCAATCTTGAGGCTACTTTACTTTTATGGAAAAGGGTCAGTCAACTGATTTCAGTATTTAGGATGTCCAAGGGAATTAAACCTCCAGACAGTTTCTCACATTTCTCAGGGACTAAAATATCAGCACTGAGTTCCTGGGTCTACACCACCACCACTTCCCACCATCCCTGTACTGAGTTCATGGGTCTGTACACCTGCTGTGCCCATTATGTAGAGTTCCCAATATTCTTGTGCTGATTTCCCTGGTCTTTGCACCCGCTGTACTTATTTTGAGGGGTTCCTGCCATCCCTGTGCTAAGTTTCTGGGTTTTCACGCAGGCTGTACCCATTATTAAGGGTTCCTATATCCCTGTGTGGAGGTCCTGGGTCTGTGCCCATTATAAGGGGTTCCCACCATCTCTGCGCTGGGTTCCTGGATCTGTATAACTTCCGTGTTCATTATGAGGGGTTCCCACCATCCCTGTGCTGACTTCTCTGGTCTATACACCTGCTGTGCCCATTATGAGGGGTTCTTACCATCCCTGTGTTGAGATCCTGGTTCTGTACAACTGCTGTGCCCATTATGAGGGGTTCCCACCATCCCTGTACTGAGTTCCTGGTTCTGTACACCTGCTGTGCCCATTATGAGGGGGTTCCCACCATCCCTGTACTGAGATCCTGGTTCTGTACAACCGCTGTGCATATTAGGGGTTCCCACTATCCCTGTGTTGAGATCCTGGTTCTGTACAACTGCTGTGCCTATTAGGGGTTCCCACCATCTCTGCGCTGTGTTTCTGGGTCTGCACCCCCGCTGTGTCCATTATGAGGGGTTCCCACCATCCCTGTGCTAAGTTCCCGGGTCTGTACATCTGCTGTATACATTATGAGGGGTTCCCACCATCCCTGTGCTGAGTTCCCAAGTCTGTACACTTGTGTCAATTGCTGGGTCTATTATCAGACAAAGAGATCTCACTGTTGAGCATCTTAGTTCAAGAAGTAGAAGCTGACCCTGAATGATTCCTAAACAAAGATGGTGCTATCCTTCTGAAAAGAAAAGCAAATGAAAGCATTCTTATGGGGATTAATTGTAGTCTTTGTGGGAAGTAGTCAATACTTTGATGGGTTACACATACAGCTATTAAAATTATATCTGCTGATACATTCACTTTAAAACATAACCCTAAAATTTAGCCTACTACAGGTTCACTTTCATATTGCCCATCCTGCCACCGCCTTCACCAGCCACAGAAGCTCATACTCAGTCATTCTTCTCTATCCTTCCTCTCCATCGACCCACAAGAGCCAAGAGAAGAATCCATGTGGAAGCTCGCTTCCTATCTAAAACCCTTGTTCCCTATCTTCAACCCTTGCTCCCTATGTAAAACCCTCGTTCCCTATCTACAACCCTTGCTCTCTATTTACAACCCTTGCTCCTTATCTACAACCCTTGCTCCCTATCTACAACCCTTGCTCCTTATCTACAACCCTTGCTCCCTATCTAGAAGCCTTGTTCCCTATCTATAAACCTTGTTTCCAACCTCTAACCCCTTTTCTCTATCTATAACCCTTGTTTTCTATCTACAGTTATTCTTCCTTATCTACAACCGTTTCTTCTCTATGTATAACTCTTTCCTTATCTATAACCCTTGTTCCCTCTAACTACAACCCTTGTCCCCTAACTACAACCCTTGTCCCCTAACTACAACCCTTGTCCCCTAACTATAACCCTTGTCCCCTAACTACAACCCTTGTCCCCTAACTACAACCCTTGTCCCCTAACTACAACCCTTGTCCCCTAACTACAACCCTTGTCCCCTAACTACAACCCTTGTCCCCTAACTACAACCCTTGTCCCCTAACTACAACCCTTGTCCTCTAACTACAACCCTTGTCCCCTAACTATAACCCTTGTCCCCTATCTATAACCCTTGTCCCGTAACTACAACCCTTGTCTCCTATCTATAACCCTTGTCTCCTATCTATAACCCTTGTTCCCTATCTATAACCCTTGTTCCCTATCTGCAACCCGTGTTCCCTAACTACAACCCTTGTCCCCTAACTACAACCCTTGTCCCCTAACTACAACCCTTGTCCCCTAACTACAACCCTTGTCCCCTAACTACAACCCTTGTCCCCTAACTACAACCCTTGTCCCCTAACTACAACTCTTGTCCCCTATCTATAACCCTTGTCCCCTATCTATAACCCTTGTCCCGTAACTACAACCCTTGTCTCCTATCTATAACCCTTGTCTCCTATCTATAACCCTTGTTCCCTATCTATAACCCTTGTTCCCTATCTGCAACCCGTGTTCCCTAACTACAACCCTTGTCCCCTAACTACAACCCTTGTCCCCTAACTACAACCCTTGTCCCCTAACTACAACCCTTGTCCCCTAACTACAACCCTTGTCCCCTAACTACAACTCTTGTCCCCTATCTATAACCCTTGTCCCCTATCTATAACCCTTGTCCCGTAACTACAACCCTTGTCTCCTATCTATAACCCTTGTCCCCTATCTATAACCCTTGTCCCGTAACTACAACCCTTGTCTCCTATCTATAACCCTTGTCTCCTATCTATAACCCTTGTTCCCTATCTATAACCCTTGTTCCCTATCTGCAACCCGTGTTCCCTAACTACAACCCTTGTCACCTAACTACAACCCTTGTCACCTAACTACAACCCTTGTCTCCTATCTATAACCCTTGTTCCCTATCTGCAACCCTTGTCCCCTATCTGCAACCCTTGTTCCCTATCTGCAACCGTTGTTCCCTATCTGCAACCGTTGTTCCCTATCTGCAACCGTTGTTCCCTATCTGCAACCGTTGTTCCCTATCTGCAACCGTTGTTCCCTATCTGCAACCGTTGTTCCCTATCTGCAACCCTTGTTCCCTATCTAAAAGCCTTGTACCCTATCTACAACCCTTGTAACCTATCTACAACCCATCTACAACCCTTGTACCCTATCTCTAACCCCTTGTTCCCAATCCAAAACCCTGGTTCCTGATCTCTAACCCTTATGCCCTAACTACAACCCTAACACGAAGCTAAACTCCTACTAATTTATATTTAGCTTCTAATGTTAGCCTAGTTTGCCCCTAAAGCGGGGCGCTAGGACTGCGTCATGTGACCATTTTACCATTTTTCTTTCATCTTCTCTGTTCAGCTTCACTCACGGAGCAGAAAGCCTTTAGTTCTGGAGTAGTGATTGTGGTATTTGACGATTATGTCATGCTTAGTCCAGAGCCTTCCGTCTCGTAGTATAATTGCAGGAACAAGGTGGACGGGATCCAAGTGGAGCAGGAGAGGCAGTGTATGGGGTGCAAGAGACAGAACAGAGAAAGGAAAGTACACAACGTAACAACTGTTCCTTTCAGACATATGTGGCTGGGAGTCTGGCTCAGCTGGAAAGTGTCCGTCTGATGTGCCAGGGAATTCGGAGATCCAAACCTCAAGAACGAAGCGCCTCGGATAACCCTCTTACAGCTGCTTGTCGGCGTTCAGCAAAAAGGGGGCTCACCTAGTTAAAGTTTTTAAAGTGTATGTAAACCTTAAGGGCCCATTCAGACCTTGGAATCCTGGTGCAGTGTGTTAGTGTATGTGCATTAATACGCATTTTTCACATGCATTGAGTTAAGACAGCTCAATCAAATTGGCTGGCAATGTGCCAAAACGGTGCAATAAAATGGACATGCACTATTTTTGGAAATGCAATGCACCGCAAAGCACCATAATGTGTGAACGTGCGTTGTGCTGCTCCGCAATGCACGTTGGAGCTGTGATGTCTGAGTGTGTCAGTGCGCTATTCAAAATTAATGGCACAGCAACATTATAACTCTCATCCCCCAACCATAACCCTTATCTCCCCAACCATAACCCTTATCTCCCCAACCATAACCCTCATCCCCCCAACCATAACCCTCATCTCCAACCATAACCCACATCTCCCAACCATAACCCTCATCTCCCCAACCATAACCCTTATCCCCCCCAACCATAACCCTTATCCCCCCCAACCATAACCCTTATCCCCTCAAACATGACCCTCATTCCCCAACCATAACCCTCATTCTCCAACCATAACCCTCATTCCCCAACCATAACCCTCATCCCCAACCATAACCCACATCTCCCAACCATAGCCCTCATCCCCCAACCATAACCCTCATTACCCAACAATAACCCTCATCCCCCCAACGATAACCCACATCTCCCAACCATAGCCCTCATCCCCCAACCATAACCCTAATCTCCCCAACCATAACCCTTATCTCCCCAACCATAACCCTTATCTCCCCAACCATAACCCTTATCCCCCCCAACCATAGCCCTTATCCCCCCCAACCATAGCCCTTATCCCCTCAAACATAACCCTCATTCCCCAACCATAACCCTCATTCCCCAACCATAACCCTCATTCCCCCAACCATAACCCTCAACCCCCCAACCATAGCCCTCATCCCCAACCATAACCCTTATCCCCCCAACCATAACCCTCATCCCCCCAACCATAACCCACATCTCCCCAACCATAACCCTCATCCCCCAACCATAACCCTCATGCCCCAACCATAACCCTCATCCCCCCAACCATAACCCTCATCCCCCAACCATAACCCTCATGCCCCAACCATAACCCTCATCCCCCAACCATAACCCTTATCTTCCCAACCATAACCCTTATTCCCTCAAACATAACCCTCAATCCCCAACCATAACCCTCACTCCCCCAACCATAACCATCACTCCCCCAATCATAACCCTAATCCCCCAACCATAGCCCTCATCCCCCAACCATAGCCCCCATCCCCAACCATAACCCTTATCCCCCCAACCATAACCCTTATCCCCCCAACCATAACCCTATCCCCCCACCAAAACCCTCATTCCCCAACCATAACCCTCATCCCCCAACCATAACTCTCATTCACCCACCATGACCCTTATTCCCCCATTATGACCCTTATCCCCCCACCATGACCCTTATCCCCCAACCATAACCCTTATCCCCCCCAACCATAACCCTCATCCCCCCCAACCATAGCCCTTATCCCCCAACCATAACCCTTATTCCCCCAACCATAACCCTTATTCCCCCAACCATAACCCTCATCCCCCCACCATGACCCTTATTCCCCAATCATGACCCTTATTCCCCAATCATGACCCTTATCCCCCAACCATAACCTACATCCCCCAACCATAACCTACATCCCCCAAGCATAACCCACATCCCCCAAGCATAACCCACATCCCCCCCGCCATGGCCCTTAACCCTCCCCCCCCACCATGGCCCTTAACCCCCCCCACCATGGCCCTTATCCCCCCCACCATGACCCTTATCCTCCCAACCATAACCCACATCCCCTTACCATAACCCTCATCCCCCCACCATAACCCTCATCCCCCCACCATGACCCTCATCCCCCAACCATGACCCTCATCCCCCAACCATAACCCTCATTGTAGACAAAACTTGCGGAAAATGTGCACTATTGCCAATGTGACAATACAGGCTCGATGCGCGTCTCCGAAACATGGCAAACCGCGCTTGGGGTGCCATTAATGTGTTTTCGGTGCGATTTACCGCACAATTGGAAACGCAGAGATGTGAAGGGGGCCTTAATAGCACTGCAAGCGTGACATGCGCTATTCGTGCATTCTGATAATGTGCTTCTACGTTCGTCCCTAGAATATGCAGATGTTAATGAAGCCTAACATTAATGAAGCCTAAAGCCCCATACACACGCGCGGATTATCCGAGGACCAGGTCCGTCAGACCATGTCCATCATACTTTGTCCGATGTTGGTTTTGCGTACACACGGTCGGACAAAGTTGTCGGAAAATCCGATCATTCTGAACGTGGTGACGTTTGTTGCCTACGACGGGACTACGTAGAGGCTAGTAGCCAATAGCTTTGGTCTTGTAATGTGATCTGAGCATGCGTAGCACTTTGTCCGGTCGGAATTCGCTACACACGATCGGATTTGGTGTGATCGGACTTTGTTGTCAAAAAATCTATCCAGCAGGAGATAGGACTTTGTCCATCAGACAATCTGATGGAAACTGTCCGATGGTGCATACACACGGTCTGATTTTCCGACAACATTGTCAGATAGGACAGAATCCATCGGAAAATCCTACCGTGTGTATGGGGCTTAACTGTGGGAACTTGTGCTCCTGCCCGCATTTTTTTATGCGTCCGTGTGCATAGGGAAGCCCATAGACATGTGCACTGCCGAAAACATTTGTTCGTTTTCGTTTCATTTGCTTTTTTTTTTTGTTTTGTTTTTCGGGTCATTCGTTATGATCGAAATTCGTAAATTTGTAATTTCGAAAATTCATGAATTCGAAAATTCGTAAATGCGTAAATTTGAAAATCCAAAATTCAGAAATGCGTAAATTACAAAATCAGAAATCCGGGAATCCGGGAATCCCGACCAAATAATGCAAAACAAAATTGCGGTGCGCCTGTCGCCCCCAAAAGAATTTTGAGAACCACAAGCGGGATGCGCGTTTTTTTCCCCACGCTCCTACAACGCATTCAGAAAATGTGCGGTGAATGGAGCTGGAAGTATCGATCGTCTGGGGATCATTTTTGCACGCTGAGATTTACAAAGCAAACTAAATTCTCAGGACTTGTCACCAGCTTAACGCCGCTCTCGAAGGATTCAGCCTTGAGTCCCTTCCCAGCCCCCCCCCCAGCCACGCCTGACACGGCTACCGGCGCAGTTATCCTAAATTGCCTGGCAACGGCAGTAAACACGAGCGCCTCGCACTCTGTGTGACCACACTGCACTTCCTGTGTTTGTGCGAAGGCGTCTGGGAACGACATTTGCTCAGCGCTTATGAATCCGTCTCGGCGATGATTTGTGGAAGACGTCGAGGGGTTGGAGAACCTTGTGAATGAATTAGCCGGCCGCTCTAAAAACCTCTTCTGCTGAGAAATCCTCTGAGGGGCCTCTGCAAGAGCAATTCCACATGAAAAACCCTCCGATAATAAAATCCTCTGATAATAAAATGTGGTTCTGAGCTCTCATGTCACCTAGAGCCCAGGAAAATGGTTTGCCTTGTGGGGGGTTTGACATCATTAGAGACTGACGATAGTCAATAACCTAGACCAACCATACAACGGAAATGAGGGGGTCAATGACTGTCTCCTGTACTACGTCTGCAGTCTCTGACCATCTCCTGTAGCAACTCTGCAGTCTCTGACCATCTCCTATAGCAACTCTGCAGTCTCTAACCATCTCCTGTAGTATGTCTGCAGTCTCTGTCTGTCTCCTGTAGTATGTCTGCAGTCTCTGACCGTCTCCTGTAGTATGTCTGCAGTCTCTGACCGTCTCCTGTAGTATGTCTGCAGTCTCTGACCGTCTCTTGTACCATGTCTGCAGTCTCTGACCATCTCCTGTAGTATGTCTGCAGTCTCTGTCCATGTCCTGTAGCAACTCTGAAGCCTCTAAACATCTCTTGTAAGATGTATGAAGTCTCTGACCATCACCTGTAGTATGTCTGCAGTCTCTGACCATCTCCTGTACCATGTCTGCAGTCTCTGCCCCTGTCCTGTAGTATGTCTGCAGTCTCTGACCCTCTCCTGTAGTATGTCTGCAGTCTCTGCTCATCTCCTGTAATATGTCTGCAGTCTCTGATCATCTTCTGTAATATGTCGGCAGTCTCTGACCATCTCCTGTAGTATGTCTGCAGTCTCTGACCATCTCCTATAGCAACTCTGCAGTCTCTGAACGTCTCCTGTAGTATGTCTGCAGTATCTGACCGTCTCCTGGACCATGTCTGCAGTCTCTGACCATCTCTTGTATGTCTGCAGTCTCTGCCCATCTCCTGTAGCAACTCTGCAGTCTCTGACCATCTCCTGTACTATGTCTGCAGTCTCTGACCCTCTCCTGTACTATGTCTGCAATCTCTGACCCTCTCCTGTAGTATGTCTGCAGTCTCTGACCCTCTCCTGTACTATGTCTGCAGTCTCTGACCCTCTCCTGTACTATGTCTCCAGTCTCTGACCCTCTCCTGTACTATGTCTGCAGTCTCTGACCCTCTCCTGTACTATGTCTGCAGTCTCTGACCCTCTCCTGTACTATGTCTGCAGTCTCTGACCCTCTCCTGTACTATGTCTGCAATCTCTGACCCTCTCCTGTACTATGTCTGCAATCTCTGACCATCTCCTGTACTATGTCTGCAATCTCTGACCCTCTCCTGTAGTATGTCTGCAGTCTCTGACCCTCTCCTGTACTATGTCTGCAGTCTCTGACCCTCTCCTGTACTATGTCTGCAATCTCTGACCCTCTCCTGTAGTATGTCTGCAGTCTCTGACCCTCTCCTGTACTATGTCTCCAGTCTCTGACCCTCTCCTGTACTATGTCTGCAGTCTCTGACCCTCTCCTGTACTATGTCTGCAGTCTCTGACCCTCTCCTGTACTATGTCTGCAGTCTCTGACCCTCTCCTGTACTATGTCTGCAATCTCTGACCCTCTCCTGTACTATGTCTGCAATCTCTGACCATCTCCTGTACTATGTCTGCAATCTCTGACCCTCTCCTGTAGTATGTCTGCAGTCTCTGACCCTCTCCTGTACTATGTCTGCAGTCTCTGACCCTCTCCTGTACTATGTCTGCAATCTCTGACCCTCTCCTGTAGTATGTCTGCAGTCTCTGACCATCTCCTGTACTATGTCTGCAGTCTCTGACCCTCTCCTGTACTATGTCTGCAATCTCTGACCCTCTCCTGTACTATGTCTGCAATCTCTGACCCTCTCCTGTAGTATGTCTGCAGTCTCTGACCATCTCCTGTACTATGTCTGCAGTCTCTCACCCTCTCCTGTAGTGTGTCTGCAGTCTCTCACCCTCTCCTGTAGTGTGTCTGCAGTCTCTCACCCTCTCCTGTACTATGTCTGCAGTCTCTCACCCTCTCCTGTAGTATGTCTGCAGTCTCTCACCCTCTCCTGTAGTATGTCTGCAGTCTCTTAGGGAGAGTCGTATTACTTTGGTAATGAAAGTGATGATTCCTGTGGGCCTTTGACATCCATTAGGGGCATATAAAGGCGCTCTGTGCAGTAGCCATGTACAACGAGCTGGAGGAAATCGCTTCTCTTTTCACTTTTTTTTTGAGTAATTTGACTTCTGGGTCGGGACGTTTCGGTCACCTGCCCAGCACGCGACCTGCAGCGCCTGGGGGTCTGTACTGCAGCGTATTAGTCATGCCGCCGTTTATTATGCGTAGCTGATTTTCTGTCATCCCCTCGGTCAGGTTCAAAGTCCTCCACATTCCCTACAGCTAATTTTCATCTCGTTTGTCATTCTTCAGTCTGACTTCTGAGGGTTGTATTACAGGGCTGAGACCCTGGGTCGGGTTAAAGAGACTCCATTCATTTATCCTTACTATGTGAGGGTGGGTGATATTATTTTTAGGAGGAGGTAGACCCTTGGCTTGTTAAGTCTTGGGGACTCCATATCCCTGCCCCAGTTCTTGGTTCAGTCCCTGCTCACGTTGAGGTCTATGCTGGCCACTCAACATACTCAGCAACTGCTGTCAAGTTTTAATCCTGTGTTGAGCCCTGATGAAGGGTGGTATTGCCCCCGAAACACGTTCCTTTTTTTTTATTCTGGCAAAACTGCTCCTACACAGCAAGGCTTCCCTCTATGGGCATCCAACAGTAGCTCCAAAGAGCAGCTGGAAACTTTAGACTTACATGTTTAGTCAGATGAAGAAGGTAAATTTCAAACAAGCTCAATAGCTCTAGCAAGGTAGCTCCCGCATGGCCAGGCTCCCCTCAATGGGCACCCAAAAGTAGCTCAAACCCTTGAAACACAGAAAGGTGTGCCAGACCAAAACCAGATGAAAAAGTCTAAGATAATTCTAATAATAAAAAAGTAATATATAAAAAAAACAACACATTTCAGGGGGCAACACCACCCTTCATCAGGGCTCCACACAGGATAAAACCAGCATTAAACTCTGCACATTTAGTAACAACTTGACAGCAGTTGCTGAGCAGAAATTGACTCCTCTGCTGCTTAACAGCTATTAAGATTTATGCTGTGTTGGGGTCTGATGAAGGGTGGTGTTGCCCAGAAATGCGTTGGTTGTTTTTATATGACCTTTTTTTTTTAACCAACGATTAAAATGATCCTGGGCTGTTTTATCTGGTTTTGGTTTGGTACTCCTTTCTGAATTTCTATGGTTTGAATTGTTGGGTGCCCATAGAGGGAAGCCTCCCCAGAGGTATTGAGCTTGTTTGAAGTTTTCCTTCATCTGACTACACATGCAGGTCCCCGCTCCTCTTTGGAGTCTACTGTTTGGTGCTCATCGAGGGAAGAATCATTATGTGGCAGGTGTCTCGCCAGAATTTAAAAAAAAAAACCTGTTTCAGGTCAATAGCACTCTTAATCAGGGCTCAACGAAGGATAAAAATTGACAGTAATTACTGAGAAGCAATGGAGTCCATTGAGAGGAGTGTCAAGTTGTTACTTCATGTGGGGAATTCAGTACTGGTTCTAGTATGGATCTGTTGTAGTCTGTGTTGAGCCTCGATGAAGGGTGGTGTTGCCCCCGAAATGCAATGGTTATTTTTATATAACTTTTTTACCAATGATTAAAATTATATTGGATTGTTTTTATCTGGTTTTGGTCTTGTGTTCCTTTTATCTATTTCCATGTTTACCGCTAATAGTTACATAGTTAGTCAGGTTGAAAAAAAACATATGTCCATCCAGTTCAACCATAAAAAAATAAAAAATAAATAAAAAATAATGTTGGGTGCCTATCAATGGAAGCCTCAACAGAGTAATAAAAAATGTGTTTTTGGGGCAACACCACCCTTCATCAGGGCTCAACACAGGATAAAAAGGACCGAATTTTGCTGAGCAGCAATAGAGTCCAACTGCTAACAAGTTGTTACTCCATGTGGAGAGTTCAATACTTGTTCTAATATAGTATAATCACTGTTTTATCCTGTGTTGAGCCCTGATGAAGGGTGGTGTTCCCCCCCCGAAACACGGTTGTTTTTAGATTACTTTTTCTACCAACAATGAAACTTTATCTTGGACTGTTTTATCCAGTTTTGGTCTGGCGCGCCTTTCTCTATTCCTATGGTTTGCACTAGGGATGTCCCGATACCGATACTAGTATCGGTATCGGGACCGATACCGAGCATTTGCGCGAGTACTTGTACTCGCACAAATGCTCCCGATGCCTGATCCGATACCTGGGAGGCGGCGTTTTCGTCAGATTCGGTGACCCGGCACAACCGGAAGTTAGCGGGCGGAACAACGGAAGTGACGCTCGTGTCGACGTCAGCGTTTGGACATCCCGACGCCCATCTTGGTACACCCTTCACTCGGCCGCAGTAAGCCAGCAGCGGCCATCTTGTTACACCCAGCCTGAACTATATGGGCTGGGTGTAACAAGATGGCCACTGCTGCTTTTATGCGGCTGAGTGGAGTACCAAGATGGGCATCGCAGGCAGCCTTTCCTTTCATAGCATTTCAGTGCCTGCCCATGGGTGCCCATAAATGCCACCTATTAATGTCCCATGCCTGCAAGTGCCACCTGTCAGTGCCAGCCACCTATCAATGCCCATAAGTCCCAGACATCTATCAGTACCAGCCACCTATCAATGCCCATAAGTGCCAGACATCTATCAGTGCCCAATGCCCATAAGTGCCCCTGTCAGTGCCAGCCACCTGTCAGTGCCAGCCACCTGTCAGTGCCATCAGTGCCAGCCACCTTTCAGTGCCATCTATCTGTGCCAGCCACCTTTCAGTGCCATCTATCTGTGCCAGCCACCTTTCAGTGCCATCTATCTGTGCCAGCCACCTTTCAGTGCCATCTATCATTGCCAACAATTTGTCAGTTCCAGCCATCAGTCAGTGCTCCATATGCATATCAGTGCCCATTAGTGCCACCTAATCCTATCAGTGCTGCATATCAGTGCCACCTATTCTGTATTGTGCTCTGAAAACTGTCACATGACATTAAAAGAAAGTATCGGTATCGGCGAGTACTTGAAAAAAAGTATCGGT
Source organism: Lithobates sylvaticus (assembly GCA_028564925.1). Lineage (NCBI taxonomy): Eukaryota > Metazoa > Chordata > Amphibia > Anura > Ranidae > Lithobates > Lithobates sylvaticus. The sequence goes on from CM053038.1 coordinate 26,921,520, forward strand.
ACTTGTACTCGGTCTTAAAAAAGTAGTATCGGGACAACCCTAGTTTGCACTACTGTTGGGTGCCTATCAAGAGAAGCCTTGCCAGAGTCATAAAAAACATGTTTCAGGGTCAACACCACCCTTCATCAGGACTCAAAATTGAATAAAACAGCAGTTGGTGAGAAGCAATGAAGGCCATTGCTGCTCAGGAACTGCTGTCAAGTTGTTACTTCATGTTGAGAGTGTAATACTGGTTCTAATATAGGCCTGTGAAGTCACTGTTTAATCCTGTGTTAAGCCTTGATGCATTGTGGTGTTGTCCCCTCTGAAACATATTGGTTGTTTTTAGATGACTCTTCTATATTCCTTGTTTATGTATTCCTATGGGTTGAGCTACTGTTGGGTTCCCATAGAGGGAAGTCTGGCTGTGTAGGAGCTGCCTCGCCAGAGTCCTAAAAAAAAAAAAAAGTAACGCGTTTCAGGGACAGCACCACCTTTTATCAGAGCGCAACACGGGATAAAAGTTGACAGCAGTGTGGTGAGAAGTAGTGGAGTTCATTGCTGCTCAGCAACTGCTGTCAAGTTGTTACTCCTTGAGGAGAGTTGAGTACTGGTTCTAATATAGATCTGTGAAGTCACTGTTTTATCCTGTGTTGAGCCCTGATGAAGGGTGGTGTTGCCCCCCGAAACACGGTTGTTTTTAGATTACTTTTACTCAACAATGAAAATTTATCTTGGACTGTTTTATCCAGTTTTGGTCTGGCGTTCTTTTCTTTATTCCTATGGTTTGCGCTACTGTTGGGTGCCTATCAAGAGAAGCCTTGCCAGAGTCATAAAAAACATGTTTCGGGGTCAACACCACCCTTCATCAGGACTCAAAATTGAATAAAACATGACAGCAGTTTGGTGAGATGCAATGAAGGCCATTGCTGCTCAGGAACTGCTGTCAAGTTGTTACTCCATGTGGAGAGTTTAATACTGGTTCTAATACAGGCCTGTGAAGTCACTGTTTTATCCTGTGTTAAGCCCTGATGAATTGTGGCGTTGCCCTTCCTGAAACATATTGGTTGTTTTTAGATGACTCTTCTATATTCCTTGTTTATGTATTCCTATGGGTTGAGCTACTGTTGGGTGCCCATAGAGGGAAGTCTGGCTGTGTAGGGGCTGCCTCACCAGAGTCCTAAAAAACGAGTTTCAGGGGCAGCACCACCTTTTATCAGAGCTCAACACGGGATAAAAGTTGACAGCAGTGTGGTGAGAAGCAGTGGAGTTCATTGCTGCTCAGCAACTGCTGTCAAGTTGTTACTGAGGAGAGTTCAGTACTGGTTCTAATATAGATCTGTGAAGTCGCTGTTTTATCCTGTGTTGAGCCCTGATGAAGGGTGGTGTTGCCCCCCAAAACACGGTTGATTTTAGATTACTTTTTTTTACCAACAATGAAAATTTATCTTGGACTGTTTTATGCAGTTTTACTGTTGAGCCCTGGTGAAGGGTGGTGTTGCCCCCCGAAACACGGTTGTTTTTAGATTACTTTTTTTTACCAACAATGAAAATTTATCTTGTACTGTTTTATGCAGTTTTGGTCTGGCGCTCCTTTCTGTATTCCTATGGTTTGGTATGGTACTGTTGGGTGCCTATCAAGAGAAGCCTTGCCAGAGTCATAAAAAACATGTTTCGGGGTCAACACCACCCTTCATCAGGACTCCACACCGAATAAAAAAGTCAGGGTGCTACAAAAGCAACGTGTTTCAGGGGCAGCACCGCCCTTCACCAGGACTCCACACCGAATAAAAAACTCAGGGTGCTACAAAAGCAACATGTTTCAGGGGCAGCACCGCCCTTCATTAGGACTCCACACCGAATAAAAAAGTCAGGGTGCTACAAAAGCAACGTGTTTCAGGGGCAGCACTGCCCTTCATCAGGACTCCACACCGAATAAAAAAGTCAGGGTGCTACAAAAGCAACGTGTTTCAGGGGCAGCACCGCCCTTCATCAGGACTCCACACCGAATAAAAAAGTCAGGGTGCTACAAAAGCAACGTGTTTCAGGGGCAGCACCACCCTTCATCAGGACTCCACACCGAATAAAAAAGTCAGGGTGCTACAAAAGCAAAGTGTTTCAGGGGCAGCACCGCCCTTCATCAGGACTCCACACCGAATAAAAAAGTCAGGGTGCTACGAAAGCAACGTGTTTAAGGGGCAGCACCGCCCTTCATCAGGACTCCACACTGAATAAAAAAGTCAGGGTGCTACAAAAGCAACGTGTTTCAGGGGCAGCACCGCCCTTCATCAGGACTCCACACCAAATAAAAAAGTCACGGTGCTACAAAAGCAACGTGTTTCAGGGGCAGCACCGCCCTTCATCAGGACTCCACACCGAATAAAAAAGTCAGGGTGCTACAAAAGCAACGTGTTTCAGGGGCAGCACCACCCTTTATCAGGGCTCTACACAGGGTAAACCTTGATGACCGTTACTGATCTGCAATGGTGGCCTTTTTTGTGGGTAGGGCAGCTCATTGAAATGAATGGGCTGCCCTACATGCGGGGCTGTAGGTGTGCACCAAACCTAACTGACAACACAAACCGAAAAGATGTTGAATGTTCTCTGCAAAGATTATAGATACGAAGGAAAATATATAGGCGGGACACCTCCTGTATTCGCTATGTCCTGTCTTGCATTCACTATATTAACTATTCACTTGTTTTTCCCCGGTGCCAGCATTTACTGGAAGCCGCTGGGTGAATCTTCAAAGATTCTCGCACTGAAAGTACCTAAAATACTGCTGTGCTGAGTTTCTGGTTATTTCCCCTTTTCAACCGTTTACTTATCTGTAATATGAGCTCAATAATGGTGAAATTGGATATGATTTAGGAATAGTCATACATGCAGCCATGTCAGCAGCCCCAGTGGACTCGGAGCTGTCACCCAACCAGCACTTTATAGCGTTCCCCCTACATAAAAGGTTTATATAGGGAGAAGAGGAGCTGGGCCAGCACAGACAGTAATTATTCCCTTGCAGAAGAAGAGGGGGGACTGTGCTAGAGAATTGATTCTTCCCGGTGTAGTCAAATTTTCAAAGGCCCATTGCAAGTCCAATGCAAAAATGATGGAAATGCAAACAGCGACATTTTAAAATACCTTTCTTGTGTTTTTGCAGCGTTTAAGTTTTTGTGAAGTTTAATTTGTTTATATGTTGCCTTCCCTGGTTTCCCCCTTCATCAGTCTCATTACATTTTTTTTTTAAATCCTTTCCTTTTTCAGTGCATGCCTTATTTTAGAACCAGTGGCATCATCACCGGGTCTCTGCGCTTCTCTATGCAATGCAGGCAGAGCGTGGCTGGTGGGAGGGGCTGACAGGGTGCTCTAAATAGCTTCCTGAACACATCACAGTGCTCTGCTCTCAGTTCTTCTTTCACGACTAAGGTCCCTTAGTCGTGATGCAAGCA